>JALMQS010000495.1:0-91318 GCA_024734495.1 Forficula auricularia | reverse complement strand
ATTAGGTCTGAACTTGTATTTGTCAGCCTTGCATAGAATAGCGAATTGTAATGCTGACCTTTTCACCTTTCTGTATCGAAATTCAATGTCTATCTAGTTATGTATTTCTTTAATTTTTCGGTCAAGGATGAATATTTCACATGAAAAGAATTATTTTCTGTTTGGTATAATATTATATTCTACTCTAATATAGTATATATATATATAATATACCAATTAGGTAATTTTGAAAGTCTCATGTTTGAGCCTGAAATAAATCAGATACTCTCAGTGTATCAAATTAGAATGCCATTCAAATATATTTATCGTTTTTATTTAAAGTTTAAACTTACAAATAGTGATGTCACGTTTTCTTATTAGTGCTTATATAGATTGAGCACTTGTACTGTCGAGATTTCCATTAAATATTGTATGTCTAAGGGAGAAAGTTGAAATTTTCAATTTTACTAGGTGTGTGAAAATACAATTAGCTAGACTTTTAAAATAAATATTTCTTTAGGGAATCTGGGTATTTAAGTGGACATAAAAAGATCATATTTAAATCAAATATTCGGATATATTTAGTACACACCAAGGGACAATCACTTATCAGCTTATACACGCATTTAACAAAAAAACGAACATTAAAATGAAATAATTAAAAGTAAATGATTTATTTGGATTTTGTTTTCAAAAGATAGAGATTTGTAAAAATACCCTGCCCGGGATTTAAACTTATAATTTTTAGTTTTCTAAATATTTTCAAACAAGAATCAATTCACCAAAATTTTGCTGCTGAATCTGAGAAATAATAAGTAACTTATGTTTTTAATTTTTTATGAAATTTTACATGCAATTTACCATCTTTGAGTTATCGTCTTAACAGATAGACATAAGGTCACACTAATTCATTGGGTCTGGAGACCCATTATCTGTCCCGGGGTCTTTCTAGTATTGAATCCACTCATTATTTTGTTTTTTATGTTCATGCATTTCAAAAATGTCTGAAACGTAGAAGAAAAGTTATTTTCAGTCGTGATTTTTTTCTGCCTGCGTTTTTGGATTTTGATACCCACTATAGCCTAAGAATATAAAGTTGTAGAAGATTCTTTTAGGTGTTAAAATATTTAAATTTCTAATGCGAAGAACTTCTTAGATTTTGGCTCTTTAGCTTTAGAGATTCTGGTCAAAAAATGCAAAATATAGCTTTTTTAATAATTTTATGATAGTTTAATACCTAGGTACATATTATGTTATATCAGTGGTTCACAAAGGGTGTGCCAGGTTGTGCTCGGGGTCATTCCTAAGATAAATATATGCATGTGTGGGGTTATTGATAAAACGATTTTTAAGTTATATATTTACTAAGCATTTTATTTATAGTGCGTCTTACATTTTTTGTAGGATTTCAAGTTTGAGAACCACTGACTTAAGTCATAAAAGAACAAATAAATTAATAGGAGTTTTTCAATTTCACTTAATTAATTAATTGGCTTTATTTTAAACATAGCTCTCACAATGGGGTCAAGGTACCTGTGGGTCCCGGGCTCGAGCCCCATAGGGGCCCGCGGCCCAGATGTGACATGTTTTTTTAAGGGGACCAACTTTTCCACTTCATAAAAAAAACATTCTTATTTCATAATAAGGGACCCGGTTAAGATCTTGGGCCCCGCGGTCCGAAATTTGATTCGGGCCATGTTTTTAAAACACCACTAAATAGTTAATTGCAAATTTTATAATTTCAACTAGATTATTTCGATGATGAATTGAATCGAAAATCATGAATTTTTGATGAGTTTATTAAATTTTAATTAATTAGTAGAGACAGTTGCACTAACTCTACTTGGGTCCATTCCTCACGGGCGTAGTTAGGGGAGGCAGTGCCCCGACTAAAAATTTCATTGCTCTCTCCCGTAGAAAAATCGAAACTCCATTATTACGAGGCATCACATGTATTTCTCATTAAATTAACTTCAAAAATTTGTCAATTATGCTAAAAAGTTAGTTGATCTCTGCGAATTACCGTAATTGAATCAATGTGGTGGCTAATCAGCAGCTGGCTGCCCCCCCCTCCCCCTAAGAAAACTCTCTAACTACGCCAATGTCCATTCCTTCCCCTGAAGAAAATATAGGGTATTAAGTCTTAAAAAAGTTTTCACTTTTTCCTACAATCCGAGTTGAAAATTTGCATTTTATCAAAAACATATAGGTACATTTATACTTCGAAGTAGAATTCGGAAATTGAAAAATTTATTTAATATTGGCATTAGAAGAGTCGATTTTCCGGAAATATCTTACCAATATTTTACTTACCTATTCCACACAAAGACTCATTACTTAAAAATATAATTTTTTCTTAAACAGATAAAAAAATAAATAAAATAAAGCACGCGTGGCGCACGCCAATCCCCTTGCTTAATAAAACGCGTATTAATGAAGAATGATTTTATTTAATTTCTAATTCAATTGCAATGAAATATTACTTACATGCATTCACACGGCATTTGATTGGAATGCATTGTTTTTGCCATAAAAGGCCCTAAGGGACAATTAGTGGTCGTCGTCAGGCGTACTTACCTTATATAGTGTGAAAGGGGGGCACTGAAGAGCGGCCGATTTATAGGGCTTCGTCTTGGCTCTTTTTTTCTCTTCTCCAAGAAAGGTAACGAACGACGAAATGCAATTCACACAGTCCATTGCATTGCAATAAAACATCGCACGTACCACATTAAATTTAAATTTGCAAATTGTTCCTCCTCTCTCTCCTTCTTATTCTAATCTATTCTTTTTCTTAACCGCCATTTCCGTTGAAACCTTTTCAGAGAATTTTACATTACATTTTCTAAGAAGGTTCCATCTTATACGGTTATAGCATTATCTTATTTTAATGTTTTATTTTACTTGGTACACTCGATAAGCAAAAGTTTTAAATTCTCTCGAAAATGTATTTAAAAATGTCTGAAACGTAGAGTTAAGTCATGTATTATTTTTTCATTCTGTTTATATGTATGTCTGGCTCTGACGGGCTGAATTAAAATATACAAGATACAATAGGAAGAAAAGGTCATAAAAAGTTCGTTCTTTCGCCAAAATAATTATTTTTCTTTAACTAACTGGTTAAATTTTGAAATTTGTAATTTCAGAATATCTGATTCAATATTGTAAATCAAATCAAATGAGAATCTATTGAACGGTTGAAACTAATAGTTCAAAATTTGTCAAATGGAAAGCTGTCGAACGATTATAGCTAATGAGCTAAAATTTGGCTCACACGTTTGTATTAATAACCTGCACCTCTATACCAAGTTTCAACACTAATTCAAAAAGTTAGCTGACAAAAAATCATCATATCACTAAAATTTGCAAACAACATCTCTGAACTTTAGTGGCAAGCTCGACCTACATGAAGTTAAAATTCTTATTGTTGACAAAACTAGGCTCAATCACATGTGCGCATTGTATTATGTGTATAATTCCAAATTACTGAGGATGGTCCAATAAAATTTGGGCCGAAACGTTTTACCCTGTGAGTTTTATTGTACCCGGTGCATCCCACTTTGGATGATTTAACTCCTTCAACCCACTGCAATATCATTACATCCGCGATCTCCAACAACAACATAGCGAGTCATGAAAAAGTGTCGAATTTTATTTATGTACAAGATATTCCATGCATGAAGGAAAAAGTTTCAAAATTCGCTAAGCTTTTAGCAAATTTGACAATTTTTTGCCAGTGGACGTTTTAAGTTAGAACGTTGATTCTCGCAGTTACTAGTATCAGCTTGTGTGCCAAATTTCAATTCGTTAACTAAAAACTTTCTATACGTCTTCATTTAACAGAAATAATTTTTTTATTTTATTTTCTGCATTTTTCATTAGGAAGAGGTAAAAATAAGAAAGGCCATAATATAAACAAATTTAGAACTAAAATAAGCTTTCTAAGAGTCTTTGAGTTAGAAGCATGATTATTTTTTAAATATTTGGGCACTTTTATTTTTTTGAAATTAATAAAGTATCACATCCACTTTCGGGAGGTTCATTTTTCGAAGTCTTCTACTCTACACTTATAAAAGTTAATTCCACTTCGTTAACTCCGAAAGATAATATTTTCTCTTAAGAACTTTAAAAACCAAAACAATTTTTGTGGGTGTAAGAGCCAAAACTCAGCCGAAAATTCAATGAGGTTAGGCCAAATCGTTGTAAAACATTCAAACTATACTTTACCCTTATAGATTTCGGCCTAATGTAAAGGCCTTCATCAATAACATCGGCTACACTCTATGAATTCAAGATTGATATAATGAATGGATTATTTTATCGGTACATTCAATAATATTTTTTGGTATCATTCTTGAATTACCATATCCGTTTCCTTTTTTCTTGATAAAGGCTTAAAATCTGGTCTAAAGGATGATTTGAATGTTTTCTACGATTTGCTCTCTCCTCCTGATATAAGTTTAAATTCCTTTTTATTATTTTACTATTAATATTCAAATATTGGTAATAATTAAAATAACTTAAATTTTGGTACATCATTCTGAGCCCACTCTTAGCTTTTTCCTTAATTTTCACATGTTCCGTGTATGTTTATGTTTATATAAATGTCAAAAATTTAAATAGTATATAATATTAATTATAAATAATTTTAAAAACGCAAGGAAAAACAATTTACTTCATTTGATAGGAAGAAAAGATAAATCAACTATTTACTTCTTTTTAATTTGGGTTTAATGTTCTCTAAATTATGCCACATGTCGTTGTCATTTTGCATCAGATAATAAATACTAAGAGTGAATTTTTTTCTTCGTCTCAGAATGCGTATTGTTATCAATAATAATAATTGTTATAATGGCATGTGTTATTAATGTTACCATTGCACTCGCAATGCATTGCATAAGAATGGATGGTGTTTCGCCCCTACTCGAAGGATGTCCTATGCGTGTCCGAAATATAATAAAAATATTAAAGAAAACAAAAGAAAGGACAATTCTGTGAACCCCGAATTCTTTCTCAGCCAAAAATTAAAAATTATAAAAAAAAAAACATCTCATCTGTTCTAGATAAAAAACTTTTTGAAGTTTGGATTATAAGATTATATCACTTTAATCATTCAAACTACACGTCATTTTTATTACTTTCACATTTATGACTTTTTGAGAGCTTGTATCTGAGAGATGGAAAAAGTTAATTTCATTTTGTAATTTCTAGGTTGAAGGAATCGATACCCTTAATAGTTGGAAACCGGATTTGGGACATAAAACCGGGTAATGTGGTACCCTAGAGGCCAAAAAGGGGCCAAAAATCCATTGGTAAGTGCGTACATATGTATGTACGTATGTACCCCCTGCGTTTTGCAACCATAAGTCGGGAGCCGCGACACTCCTACTTTACACCCCCTTCCTTTATTTCAATCGGATTAAAAATTATACACAATTATTAACTCATGACACTTGATAAATACACTAATTTATAAAAAACTCGTTATAATCGTTTTTGAGAAAATCAAAAAAAAACGAAAAATCTTTCATGTAAATGTCCACTTCCTGTGTTCCGATTTCAGCCAAAAACTTGATGTACTCCTTCTTGCTTCTATCAAGCTTAAGTTTCGAATTTCGTATCTCTGAGACTCATGGCTGCGAAACGCAGGGGGGTACTTTCTTACGTACGTAAACATCAACTTCCGGTTTTTCTATTTTAGCCAAAATCTTGTTATACCTAATTCTTGTAGCCTCTAGATAGCTTAAGTTTCAAATTTCAAGGCTCTGCGACTTTCCTAAGACGAGATATGAACGATTAAAATACTTATTTTACGACACTCCTAATTTACAACCCCTTCCTTTAATTCAATCAGATTAAAAATTTGACACAGCTATTAAATCATGACACTTGATAAATACACTAATTTTTTAAAAAAATCGTTTGAGAAAATAAAAAAAAAACGAAATAAACGAAGGGGGTGTAAATTATTAATGTCGCGATGATTTCAAATAAATGAAAATGTGAAAGTCGTGTGGTGAACCAGTTGATTTCTAAATAATTCTATTTTAGTCATTCTCTATATAAAGAGAAAAGTATAGTTCTAGCATTTAAAGTGGACACAGGGTCTCAACTTCCAAAATCCTCTTTTAGGTCTTTTAAAAAAAAACACATGAGACATTTTTTAGAATATGGTAAAAAGTGATATGGACAACTTAAGTAAAGACGTACTTTGGCTACAATCATATATGAGTAACTTTGGTTTATCACAGACCGGTTTTGATAAATTACCTACTATATGAAGATTTTAATTGTAAAATATTAAAATTTGTAGCTCATCTTATATTATAATTCTATCGATAAATTTTCATTCAGGTCATTGAAGAGTGGAGCTTATTCTATTGAAGAAGATAAATCTAATTATCATCATCCCAATCATTATTTTGATTTTAAATTTTTTCAAATTTCTTATAAATAAAATGAATATGATTTCCAACTGACCTACATAAGCATTTATATAACGGAAATAGGATATTTATATGTTCGTTATTCATTTTTTTTTTTTTTTTTAATAATTTCCTTCCAACTTGAATTGACTAGAATATACAGATATATTCTCTGTGAATAGATTTATGTAATTTTCAATGATCATGTCATCATTTATTATAATAAAAATCACATCCTATTATTAAGATTGTAATTAAAGAGAGTAGAGACGAAGGCAATTTGTATGAATGCAATATTTTATATTTTGTTTAAAGTGAGAAGTTTTTATTTTTTAACAATTTATTAATTTTGATTTGTTGTGCCCTAGTTCACATTCATTTATCATCATTATCATCAATAAGAGTGGTTTGATGAAACCTTACACCTCTAGTTCACATTATCTTAGCTATAATTGATTCCAGTTATACAACTCTACATACCCATATTGGACTTTAATATAATTGTGTATTAGGCGCGGATCCAGACCTCTGATTTGGGGGGGGGGGGCGGTCGCCGGTATATAAGATCTACTTTTGATCTCGGAAGTGTCGCGATCGAATTGTCCAAGCGGGAGGGGGGGGTCAGAGACGCCCTCACATAGAACTTTATTTTAATCAATTTTAAAATTTTATGTTATAAAAAATAAAAAAAATAAATTAAATAAACATATAAAAGATGTTGATCTCCGATGCTTTGGGGGGGGCGGTCGCCCCCATCGCCCCCCCTGGATCCGCGCATGTTGTGTATTTCCTGTAAAAGAAATCAAGAGATCTAGCTAGATATTATATCTGGCTATAAGCTATAATATTAATTAGATTAGAAGAGGGAGACCGATACTATTTCGTCTAGCTAGATCCCTTAATTTATTTAACGGGAAATACACACAGTTCTTAAACTTATAAACCTCTTAGCAGTCAAATTGTAATCCAATTAAACAAAAGTTCTTTATCTCTCTGACTTCTGAGACTAGAATTCTTTTCATAAAAACTAATAAAAATCAACTGGTGTGTTCACCACACATTTTCATTTATTTGAAATCATCGCGACACTACTAATTTACACCCCCTTCCTTTATTTCGTTTTTTTTTATTTTCTCAAAAAAGGCTCTAACGATTTTTTTAAAAATTAGTGTATTTATCAAGTACGCGACACTCCTACTTTACAACCCTTCATTTATTTCAATCGGATTAAAAATTTGACACAACTAATATCTCATGACACTTGATAAATACACTAATTTAAAAAAAATCGTTAGAGCCGTTTTTGAGAAAATAAAATAAAACGAAAAATCTTTCATGTAAATGTCCACTTCCGGTTTTCCGATTTCAATTGGCTGATTTAATGCTCCACGCAGCCCTTTACAAAAGAGAAAACAGATTTTTTACAAATAATCATGAAACAAACAACTCATCAGCCGTCCAAACAAAGCGCCAGATGTTGTGGCTAATAATTATGGGCGCCGGTAGATCAATATCTCCAGAACAGCGGCCAGAGTGTTGGGAGCGCCAACAGCGCCCCACAACTGTACAGTGCGACTAACACATTAAGATAAAAAAACAATAAATAAATATGATAGTGTTAATAAAATAAAATAATAAAGCAAACAAAAACAAGAATTAACATTAAATGCTAATAAAAAATAAATAAACAAAATAAATAAAGCTTGCTGTACTCCTTCTAGCCTATATCGAGCTTAAGTTTCGAATTTCGTAGCTCTGAGACTTATGGTTGCGAAACGCAGGAAAGTTCATACGTACATACTACATACGTACGCACTGACCAATCGATTTTTGGCCCCTTTTTGGCCTCTGGGAACCACAATATCCGGTTTTATGTCCCAAATCCGGTTTCCAACTATTAAGGGCATCGATTTCTTCCATCTAGAAATTACAAAATGAAATTAACTTTTTTCATCTCTGAGATACAAGCTCTCAAAGAGTCAGGACCCAGACTGGGCATCCCAATATTCCACATTATATTCTATGAATGAAATATGAAAGTAATAATATTAAATTTCCTTGAGCGACTTCGCAGTCCACATTATACAAATAAGTAGTTGAATATTCCGCTGTCGAAATGTCTTTTTATAATTAATTAGAATTCCGATCATAAATAAAACAGAATGCTATTTAGTGTCGATATAATGTCTGTTTGGCCGTCTCTCAAAAGGCAGAAAATATTATTTTTGAATTATTTTATTGAGAATTTAACAGGATGTTACATTATAGTAAAAACTAATATCTAAGTTTATTAATAATTACTAGGGCAGCTCTAGTGTACCGACCCATGTGGAAATTTTGGAACGGTCGGAGATCATTCCGGCCATCATCCAATACCAGATTGATATCCGAAAGCAGTATCTGTCTGGTGTCAAAATGATCAGATCATGCCGACATCAGATTCTATGTTCGTCGGAGACAATAATCGGTTATCCAATAGACACTGTTTTCCAGTGTCGTTCTGACACAATTTTCTGATGTCAATCTGATCCTGTTTTCAAGTATCGAGTCTTGAAAAAGTTTTCACTTTTTTATTATTTAATGTGCGGGTGAGCAATTCTTTTATTCGAATCTGATCTATGAAAATAACGACAAAGGGCGCGGATATAATGATCACTCTTTTTTGAGTTAAGGTGTATTGGAACGATGCCAAATACAAGTTCAATCCTTACTAATAAAAGCTCAGACCTGTTTCAGACTATTAAAGATTGTTTTCTTAATTTCTATTATTCTAAGAATGGCCTTTTGCACTTGGACCAAAACAATACTCGTTATAGAGAGAGAGAGACTACATTTTTGCACAAACATCTTTTAGTTCATCTTTCACGATTAATTTTTTTAATGCAATTTATAGATTTTAAATTAAAGTCATGGGTCGAGTTTATATAAATTAATTCACTTTTTAATCTCATGAAATCAAAGTATTTTCCACAAGATAAGTGAAGTGATTAAAATAGAAATTCTGGAATAAATATGCTATAACTGTAAAAAGATCCGTAAATTTTAAATTTTATTATCTTTAAATGAATTAGTTGTAACATATAGAACCTATTTATTGAAAGATTTTTAAAATTTTACAAATTTTCAAATATATTATAACACGGTTGAAATTACTCTTGATATTTTGGATGCGCCGCATCCATAGCATCCATGAACCGCACGCCATTGATATATATAGTTTAGAACCTTCATCATCAGTCTTTGTAATTAGTATATATATATATATATATATATATAGTTTAGAACCTCATCATCAGTCTTTGTAATTAGAAATATTTTTTCTAATATTTCTCATGGGTTCAAATACCTAATTAGATGTTTTTAAATATATGTATTTTTTTTCCGAAATCAAAAATCGCATTAAAATTTTAACAGATGATTATTTTGAGAAGGGAAAATAAAGAATATTTTTTTAATTTAAGGGTGTGAGGTATCCCTGTAACGATTTTTCTAAGTAAAAATAGTCTAAATAATTTTATAAAAATAATTTTTAAGAAAAAAATAAAACCGACTTCAAAAAAATTAAATGCAACAAATAAAATACACTAAAAGGTATAAAATAATTATTATCTTATTTAGTTACAAGTAAACGACGAAATATTAACATGAAATTACTTTTTGAAGTCGGTGCCAAGCATATACATTTTATGAATCGCACTCGACGGATCTACTTAGTACGTTTGGCGGGTACGCTCGCTTATAGGTATAGTTTGTTTGGCACCGACTTCAAAAAGTAATTTCATGTTAATTTTTCGTCGTTTAGTTGTAACTAAATAAGATAATAATAATTTTATACCTTTTAGTGTATTTTATTTAATTTTTGAAGTCGGTTTTATTTTTTCTTAAAAATTATTTTTATTTTTCTCTCTTTAGTGATGTTATTAATAATGATAAAATCATCAGAACTTGACCAAATTAATATGGCACCATCCCGAAGATACCCACTTTCCATTAAAAACAGAATCATCGAAATTAGTTCATAAACAAAGAAGTTATGCCTGAACAAACCTAACAAAAAAGGTCTAATGACCTAATGAAAAAGAAACGAGACCAATCGGAAGCCAATGCAATTTTTTTTAAATCGGTTCACAATTGGCGGAGATATAAGGTAACATAGACACAAAAAAAAATTCAGTCGAATAGAGAACCTCCTCCTTTTTTGAAGTCGGTTAAAAATTAACTATCACTTTAAAATGACGATGAGAGAGTGCTCAAAAGTTACCATTTTTAGATTATTTTTGTACCTGTCGACCTTCATAAGCGGCTTAACTTAAAATTATAAAATAATTTCAGAAATTCTTTCATTCTCTCCTAATCAAGGAATAAAAAAATGAAGAGATTTGACATCTCGTATTCTTGAAAGATATAAGGCCCGGATTCCCTATATATGAGTCCGACTCTCACTTGGCCAACATATTTATAAATACTACCATCAGATATGTATCGTTTAAATAAAATCGAGATTCCCCCAAAAGCTTACTTCGCGCGTAGCTCACGATTCTAAAAATATTCATAACACTTATAATTGAAAGTAATGGAATGCAGCCCGGGGGCAGTGAGGAAAGAATTTTTTTATTTATTCATTGTCACGGGGAACAAAGCCCATTTAGACAGCACATAAGAAAAGTGTTAGTAGGGTTAGTGAGGGAGCCGAGTTTTTAGCCGGTAGAAATTTTTATTTGCCAGCCAGGATCGAACCCCGGCCTTCCGTTCCAACATCGTCATAATCGATCGATGTCGAAGCGGAGCCAGCGCGTTAGCCTACTCGGCTAACCCGACTCCCCAGAAAAAATTAACACATCAAATAAGGTGTAATTTATTGGAATCCTTCCTCATTTCCTTTCAAACCGACGCGACGTTTCGGAGGATTCTTGCTTTCACCCTCTCTCCACAGCAGTGTTTAAAACTTTTTTCTTCCTTAGCAGAAGCATAGAAAAACAATTTTGTCTTTCTTCCTTTTCTTAATTATATGATAAATGGCTTCTGCTAAGGAAGAAAAAGTTTTAAACACTGCTGTGGAGAGAGGAAGGAAGCATTTTATTTGTTTCCTTCATTGATCCCCTGAAACCCTGAAGAAGGAGGGAAGAATCCTTCGAAACTTCGGTTTGAAAGGAAAGGAGGAAATAATCCAATAAATTACACCTTATTTAATATGAGTTAATTTTTTGTTTCCTCACTACCCCTGGACTGCCTTCGATTACTTTCAATTAAAAGTTGTACCAGTCCATTTCTCTTCAGAGAAAATTTAGTTGCAAATAAATTCATAATACTGCTTGGCGTAGAATTAGTGGACTTCCAAGACCTTCAAGGCTTCAGAAAAACCTTCGTATCCACCCCTCCCTTAAACACTTGATTTATTTATTAGTAAGGGTCTCTCATGCACATTAACGTAGTTAGGGAGGTTTCCTAAGAGGTGGGGGGGGGGCAGCCGGACAGCTTATGAGCCACCACAAGGTTTCAATTTCGGTAATTCGATTATAGATCAACTGACTTTTTAGTTTTTAGTAGAATTGACAAATTTTGAAACTAACAAAATAATTCAATGAGAAATACATAAGTGATGCCTCGTAATAATGGAGTTTCGATTTTTCTACGGGGGGGGGGGCAGTGTCCCCTTTTGACCCCCTAAATACGCCCATGCTCATGCTTTTAAATGAGCCGCCTTCTTGTATTGTTTCGATTAAAAAAATGACAGACATTTAAATTTTTTAAGCCGTCGTGTCGGTCACCTCCGGTCTAGTCAACTCGTTAAGTTGTTTTCGAATGAGTCCCCGGTCTCTAATTATATGATAAATATAATAAAAAATGTCCTCTGCTCGGGTTATTCTGACAGATTTGGCAAAGCTGATAAATATTCTCTCTCCACCCCTCTCCCTTTTTTTTGTGTGTCTCATTCTCTCATTCTTTTTCACAGCCTGGATTAAACAATTTTATTTGTCACATATAATTTTCCAGAGCATTTAAATTCGGCATACCTGTTTTATTTTTTAATATATGTAATATAAAAGAAATCTAATTAAACAATAAAAAATATTAAAAAAGTTTTTAATAACACATGCCTTTTAATTAAAATCCACTGAAATGTAGAAAATAAAGGAATTTAAAAGGCCATGAGTATTAGTAGTTTTTAATATGTTAAATTTTATATCCATTAATACATACCAAAAAATAAAAGCATGGATGTTTGTTTTAATTTAATTCTAATTTAAAAGCACCCTTGCTTTAATTTTCAGGGGTCAATTTTAAGATTTTATTTAGACAAAAATACAAAGGAACCAAGAAAAATAAAAGCATCTTTGTAATAATAAAAGATTATAACGAATTTAAATAAATTTGTTAATGTACATTACAACAAAATTGATCAATTTACTGGACGTCATTTAATTCGAACTCTTCTTCGATTTCTCTTGCAATCTAATCTCGAGCTTCCTAGCCGCTTGATTTATCTGTCGATTTAGACTTTATTTAATAAGCTTCAGGCTTCGATACCTTCTCGGATGCTCTGGATTCAACTTCTTGGTGGTCTGTTTCGTTTCATTCTCTAGTGGGCTGCCAGTACCAGGTTTTCTTAGGCCAGTGATTTTCAGGCATCCTTTGCAGATGGTATTTTTTCATAGAAGCAATTTATTGGCAAACCATGCTGTCCAACCATGTGAGTTATTAGGGATGAATATGTTTGCTAAAACCCTTCCGGCGCTTTGATAAAAAAAAACAGACAGTCGTTGATATGCATTGTCCATTGATTACAAACAATAAAATAATAAAAATAATAAATATTGAATAATAAAAAAATCAATTATAATAATGAAATAAGATGTCGGAAACAGAATTTTATGCAAATAATAAATTTATAAATAAATTATAAAAAATTTACAGAATATGTATTGAAAAATATGTAAACAATTGAGATCTATTGTGTTTGTATCATAGAAACTATAGGTTTGTGATAAGTGAAATAAGACACGTAAATTTGTGATTCAATCTTTTGTGAATATCTTGAAAAAACTGCATCAATGGTGGTTCCATATTTAGTTGTAGATGCTGCTGGGTCATTGCTTAATTTTAAATCAAATTTATTCAATAGAAATAATTTTAAGCGATCTGATTTTGGATCTGCAAAGTTAACATTGAAATCGCCAGCCAAAATTAGTGGAAGCTGATGGAAATTTTTACCAAGTAAAAGAGAACCGTCTTTATAATATTCTAGAAGCGCACGATGAATGAAAAAATCTGTCTTCCAATTTAGAATTCGGTGAAATATAAATGACTACCATGACTATTTCATCGTTATTGTCCATTTAACACATACATGCACAGATATCTCCAATAATTGTCCGTCTAACGTTTATATCATTAGTATTTGACATGGTTGTTTCAATATTCGGAGTAATAATATTTAATAAATTTTAATTTTCTCATTAAAATATCAAAGAATAATTGATATGTCAACAAGAATTATTTTGACCGCGCTGATTTGAAAAAATATATTTTTATCTCGCGAGACTACTGCGGATTACGCTATTGGAGTCTGCGGAGTATTAAGTCTGGACCAAGAGAGAAAAAGATGTGATCCACTTAGCTACAATCCAACGTCATTTCGCGTATAGCCCGCTAGACATTCGGATGGATCACCAAGTGAATTTGAAATCTCAGATGTTATATATTCGATCTCCCAGTCCAGAGCGCTAGATCTATTATGTTAGATGCCTGCCATTAATTAACTGAAGGAAATAATTCTTGTTGACGTATCAATTATTCTTTGATATATTAATGAGAAAATTAAAATTTATTTAATATCATTATTTCAAGTTAGAAATATATAAGTTCAAATATTATTTTCACTCAATATTTGACAAAAATTCTCTACATTAGATTCGCGATTGAATCAAATGTAGAAAACCTTCAGGTAATAATATTTGTTTTATCATTTAAATTTTTATAAATTGCTACTCCACTTGCTCGAACATTACTTCGTTTGTATTGAACAATGCAGTCGAAATTAGGTACATCATAATGTTCATCATTACCCATCCACGTCTCAGTTCGTAGTAGTTCATTAATATTTCTAATAACTCTATCTGGGAAAACATTTTTGTGACATGTAATACTTTGGCAGTTGAAAGTTAAAATTGATAGCCCTTTGCTATTGTAGTCTCTCTCGCTTGACCTGGACTGCCCTTCACCCGCCCTCTCTCACTTTCCCTACCAGCAGCCCAGAATCATACGCAGTGGGAATCTTACGGGGTCGCTTTTTTCCCATTTAGGCCATGCCCAGCGCGCTTTAAGAAGCAATGCTTCAATAAATAAATAAAAACTTATGTTAAATTACAATTAAAACAAAAATTTAAATTAAACAATATACAGGTCGCTAAGAATTGTCTAAGCATATCTCTCTAAGATTTCTTTTTTATCTAATAATCCGAAGCAAGCTCAATATTAAACTACTCGTATATTTATTAAGTTCCTTATTTTGATTATCGTGCTTAGAAATGTCTGAAAAATCTTCTAGCATTATTTTTTTACTCTCTGTGTTTCACTCTCTCAGTCTAGATTCAGACACACACTATAACTTAGATCTGAAAGTCATAGAAAGTTCATTCTAGTGCCAAAATTTTATATACCCAGAATATAGAATTCTTAGATTTTCGCCAATATAACTTTAAAACTTCCGGTATATTAATGCAAAAAATAAAAAAAAATCCAATTGTTAAGGTAGATGTTTCACCATATGGGTTTTCTTAGTTTTTTCTTGAAATTTAGATAGATTATTATTTAAATACTTCTGTATCGATTGGTGTGCAAAAATAAATTTATTAACCATATTTTTTTTACCATATAGTTCCGGAGATATTAAGTTTTTCAGACTCTTATACATTGTACTATACGGGATATCGGAGAGGTTACATACATATTTAATGATATTTAAGAAACTCTTCTTACCATTGTTATAAAAAACTAAACCAACATTAAACAATAACTAATACATTTTTTAATAAAATTTTAATTCATAGTTACAATACAGTTTCTGAGATAATAATGATAATGAAAAATTTACACTAAAAACAAGCTGGCAATAACGCATATATTTAATCTAAAAAGTGGGTTAACTTTCGTACTATTTTTACCTTTTTTCGCTTCTGCTATTGTCGCAACAACTTTCAATCGCTTATTAAGAACTTTTTGTTTAATAAATCTCCCTTTATAATGTACTTTATCTGACATTTCTATAATAAAAATTTTCAAGCTCTGACATTGTTGCCAGATTTGTCAAACGAGCACATGATTGGCTAGTAGTGATACATAAACAGCAAAAAGTTTTGGGCTTATGAATTATGAATCCATTATTGTCTGTTCTTATATTCTGTTCTATGTACACTAGCAATAACTTTTTGCTAGTATTGTCGCGAAACAATTACCTTAAATGATTTTATATAATGACATGAAATTTGGCAGTGTGTGGCAATTGTTATCTATCTATTGAAGGAGACAATAAAAGGGTGTTGTGTCTTCTGCTGGAAATATAAATTTTATTTATAACGAGACTATAGTTTCGAAGGCTTTCCCCTCTTCTTCTTCTATTACAATTGATTCACAGGAATTAATTGTAACAAACTGATGAAGAGGGCAAAACCCTCAAAACGATAGTCTCGTTATAAATAAAATGTATAATCCTAGCAGAAGAAACACTATTTTATTGTCGCCTTTAATATATAAAAATTCTGCTACCCTCGGCAAAAAAACTTTCAATGTAAGTTTCTCTCTCAAACAGTTCTTTTATTACTTTATTTTCATTTTCTATTCTTAATTTTATTTTAGCATTAATTTTATACCTATAAATAAATACAAATCGTTTAGTAAAACGCAATCTTCAAATGTTTATTAAATTACCAAACGTTTCGGGATAACTTCTCCCTTTATCAATGGAATTTAAATAAAATCATAAAAAAGAGGAAAAAACTTACTTTATGAAATTTTTAAAATAAGCCATATCTCGCGGTCAATATAGTTAATTTTTTTTTAAATTATTACATTGCTTCGTAGCAATATTTATATATTGGTAATAAATAATTTCACTTACGATCCGATTGAAGGCAGGTGTATAGTATGTCAAAATCCCGTAGTGCATATTAAATCACGATAGATTTTTTTTATTTTTAATCTAGAATCTTTAAAAACGGAAAAAATCACCACCCCTATGACATTAAATCTTAAAATTGTATTATGCAGATGGCCAAGAGGCCAAGGGGCAGGGCACCAGGCACCTGCCACACCCCGAGCAGCCTGAATTAACCAACACAGCACCTGCTAGCTAGAAATATTCAAACCCGTACGTAACACTTTCTGGCGGTTTATTTATGATAAGTTAAAAAGCTTTGAAACGTGCAATAAAACCTCAAAACGTTCAAAAACGTACAATAAAAACCTTAAAACGTCAAAAAGATAAGAAAACTTGTTAATTTAAGAAATTTTATTATAAAGAACAAAATTAGAGTAGTTAATTTTACTCATATATAGAGTAAGCAATTACAAATATATAAATATTAAGTACTAGCTGCAAGGCCCGCCTTCGGTGGCCCTCTTGCTAGCCAGGGGGCACGCCCCCTGCCCCCCCCCCCCCCCACAAACCTCACCCCCCGAACCCCACCCAGCACTTCCCGCCCCCCGCACCCGTGCACAACCAGCGCCCCCACCCCACACACCACGCACCCCAGCCCCCGCCCCACCCCACTACGCCTCTGGACCCTCACCTGAACCCCCACTCCACCCTGGACCACCCTACTGCCACCATCCCCCGGACCCCGCCACCGCGCCCTCCACCCTGCACCACCACTCCGCGCCCCACCCACCCCGCACACCACCCCTCTCCAGCCCACTACGCCTCTGGACCCTCACCTGATCCCCCTCATTATGCCTCTGGACCTTCACCTAAACCCTCCCTGCACCCCTCACCCCGTGCCCCCCTGCACCTTACCCCCGCACCCAGTTTTTTTCATTTCTAGCCTTCTAGTGACCCATAGATTCTATATACAAAATTTGGTTAAGTTGGCTATTAAGGGTAAGAATTTTCATTTTTTGCCCCCCCTTCCCCCTTTGTGTGGTTAGTTTTTGCATTTCTACCCTTCTAGTGACCCACAGAATATGTATATAAAATTTGGTTGAGTTTGGTCCAAAAGCAAGAATTTTCATATTTTGACTCCCCCCTTTTTGGGTGGTTTTTGGGGAAATTTTTTTAAACAAAACTTGTCAGAAATCACATCTCCTACAACTTGGTTAATCATAAAATTTGCCGTAGTGTTAATAGTTTAGGAGCGACCCCCAAACCCCCTTTTGGGTTAAAAAGCTACCAGGTGTACTGGAAAGTCATTACCGGTTTTTCTAACAGATGTCGCTAGGCTTAAGTATGCAATGTTATGATTTGACACATATGCATTTTATTCTACTTACATCAAGCTTCAAAGCTATACATGTTATATTTGCGAAAAGTAGCACCTTCATAGATTTATACCTCTTTGAAAATGTCAAGTTTCATGCCTGAAAACGTGCATTTGCGGCGGCACGCATTACTTTTCTTATTTAATCAAAAGAAAAAATCCGCTGAAAGTCATCGTTTGCTGGTAGAAACTTACGGTGAGCATGCTTTAACCTTAAAAACATGTGAGGTGTGGTTTCGAAAAATTCAAAAGTGGTGATTTCGATGTGCAAGATAAAGAACGTTCTGGTAGACCAAAAAAGTTTGAAGATGCGAAAACTACAGGAGTTATTGGATGAAGACCCAACCCAAACTCAAAAACAATTGAAAAAACAATACACCGACAACAAATGATCAATTTGAACCACGCATTGATCGAAAAACGTCAGAATGGGCTCGAAGACACGGTAAAGTGATTTTACAACACTATAACGCGACGTCTCATAGAAGCAAAACCGGTCAAGGAAGCGTTGAAAGCACTTGGGTGGGACATATTATCTGCACCCTGCCGTACTCTCCAGACCTTGCCCAATCCGACTATCAACTTTTCGCATCGATGGGACACGCGCTTGCAGAGCAGCACTTCGCCAATTTCGAAGAAGTTAGAAAATGGCTCGATGAATGGTTTTGCTCAAAGGATAAACAGTTTATTTGGGATGGCATCCATAAATTGCCAGAAAGATGGGCAAAATGTATAGAATCAAATAGCCAATACTTTGAATAAATACATTTTCCATTTTCTTAAAAATTACGTAGATTTTTTCGAAAAAACCGGTAATGACTTTCGGAACACCTAGTAAAAACGTAAGTTAGAAGACATCTGATGTAAATATGAATTTTCATAATGAGCCGTTTTTACGTGAATCGTGAGCAACTTTTTGGAAACGACGGAAACAGACAGACATACATACATACAGACAGACAGACAGACAGACAGGCAGACAGGAATTTTATTGAGGGTGTTTTCGTTCGTAGCTTTGCTTGAAACGTGTGCAGCCAAAATTTGGCGTGATTTGGAGCAATGTACAGACAAAACCTTAATTTTATATATATAGATTTTTCTTTGGAATGACTGACTGGTAGAACTTTTTGGAGAATCGATGGAAGGTAGCCCAAGAACAATGAAATAATACAATTCGAATAAAATAATTTTATTGGAAAGTCATTTCATCTACTTAAAAACCGACGCCGACGGTTCAGAGAATTATTCCCTCCTACTTCGGGGTTTTAAAGAGTCAATGAACGAAATATACAGGATACTTCCTTCTTCTCTCCACCAGCAGTGCACATTTTGACGTATTTTAATAGGAACATCAATAGAATATTTTCCATAAATTTATTTTATTCGGAATTGTATTTTTTAATTATTCTTGGGCTACCTTCCATCAATTCTCCATAAAATAAAAGCATTATAATGTAAATTCGACAATATAATAACGACCATAAATTAAGTTATTTTAAATTTGTAAACGATAAAATTCCTCTATCAGATTCTAATCCAATAATAGCTCACCCACACATTTATTAAATAACATCAATTGGTGAGGGCACCGCACGACTTCCACACTAGCTTCTCCCTTATTTGAAATCATCATACCAATGCTATTCTTTCAAATTACTAAGCGATTGAACCACGTAATAATCTACTTTTTATTACCATATGATCAATTTGAGAATCCCTCCCAGTTCGATATTCCTCTTAGCAGCCAGACCTATTCGGTTGTATAACTTTTAGGGGCCAGACGTAACAGAGGGAAATTCAAGATTATTATTATTATACACCCGTTAACTAGATTCTTCTATTGCGACTTTGTTGGTCAGAGAAATTTTTTGTAAGGCCTTTAAGGTTATACTCTGCAAGGTAAAAAATAAAATAAATTTTACTTTTCATCAGTCTCTAGAGCTATTTTTAAAAGTTTTTTGAAATTATCTTTTTTGGGCTTTAATTGAAAAGTAAAAATAAAAAAATTCTAATTTTAATTTTTTTGGGTAAAGTACATATTACCTTTAGCCAGTAGACGAATGAGTTATAGAAAACATTGAAGAGGGTAGAATTTTTCTTGTGGAATGTGTTGGGTAGTTAGGAGATAAAAATACTAAAATCCCAGAGTCCTAACTACCGGTCATAGGGGCCGGAGGGGAGTGGGGATGGAAATGTCCCGTTTTTTTGGTTTTTCGCTTATATCTCAAAAAACGTAGGCCGTAGCCTCGTAGGGAAATAATTATTCTTAGCAAAATAAAAGCTTAAACAATTTTCTACAAGACTGCTTCTAATTAATTTTTCTCTATTCCTAATGGTTTTTGAGATATTGTATATATAATAATTTATCTTCAAATGGTCTGAAGTTATAGCTATGTGAAAATTTTTGGTAAGTGGAGTTTGTCATCTATTAGATCCAAAGGAATAGATTATTTTTAATTAATTATATTTCAAAAGGTTTGTTTTCACCCCCTCGGGAATCGAACCCGAGTGCCAATAACAGCAATCCGAGGCATTTGCCTACCCTGTGAGATGCGTACCCCTCTGACATACAGTATGTAAGCATATTTTACTAATGATTCTAAATTTTAAACATAATATATAATAATAGACATGTCATATAGTTTAAATACCATAAAGGTGGTTGAGTGTTTCGAATCTTGAATTTCTTTAAAATTCGAAGCGTCAATGGAATGACTTTTCCAAATTAAATTTGAGAGAGTTCAAGAGTAGAAATAGATTTAAATTTTCTAAGAAAATCACAAGAGACTGTCATCTATTAGATCCGATGGGACGAATTATTTTTAATTATGTCAGAGGGGATTATTTTTTTACCCCTTCGAGAATCGTACTGTCTCGATGTAATTTTCACGGAATTAAGAAAGACCTCAGTAGGATCGATCAGTCTTGCTTTATTGTAAATAGTTTATTATATTTAAATTTATTAATAGAACAGCTTCACTCTTAAGTGAGCTGGCTAATTTATTTTTCTCTCGAATAGAACTGCAAAATTTACCGAGAGCGTACGGAGATTTGAAAAAGCTTTTCACCATTTTCCTTTAATTTTTATTGAAATTATTATATTCGGCAAGTAGAATTAACGTAGCTTAAAAGTTATTTATTATAGGTGTCTAAAATATATTTTCAAAACGTTATATTAGTATTTCAATGGTTTGTAGATTATTTAATCTAATTAATCAATATTGTTTTAAATATGTGTAATTTGGCATGGTCAAGTGCACCCTTTCTTTCACCCAGTCTTTTACAAATATCCTAGTTACTGCCGCCCCTCCACTCGTCCTCAGCGATCGGACGCCAGTTGCTCGGTGCGCTACCCACACGTTCAAGTGCCTCGAATTAAACATTCAACTTATCTGGCTATTTCCGGTAAATATCACAATCTAATTAGATCCAAATTAACCAGCTATCCTTCTTACTAACTGGATATAATTATATTTAAAAAAAGAATCAACAATTTCTTGAGATATTGACTCTAATATTGAATTCAAGCAAAAGAATGTATAATATCTATATTTCTCGCTTAAATTTGTCTAAAACATAACAAGCATGATTTTTTGTTTGCAGCCATATGTGTCTGTGTGTAATTTAAGAACGAAAAGTTTTAGAAAGTTCTTTCTTGAGGCATATAGAGTAGTGAATATTTTCTTTACGGAGAATTGAGTAGATTTTGATCTTTCTAGTTTTAAAACTTGAAGTTCAAAAATGCAGAAAAAAATAATTTTTTAAATGAATTAATTTAGATTTTAAGTCGATGTAATAATATAGGCATAAATGAACAATTTATATTTAAGTTTATTATTAATTTTTACGGCGTCTCTAGCGTACCTAGTCTTGAAAAAGTTTTTACTTTTTTCATTAATTAATAAATGTGCTGTTAAGCGATTTATTAATTACAATTTGATTAAAGAAAATGACTAAAAAGTGCACAGATAGAATAATCTGTCTTTCTTTCGAGCTATGACACAACAATGATGCAGAATACAAGCTCAGACTTGTTTCAGATCATTAGAGATTAATTTCTTAATTTCTATTATTCTAGGAATGGATTTTTGCCTTTGGAACTAGGACCAAAACGATGCTCGTTATAAAACGTTTCTTTTTAAATCCCGAAATCATAATTTCAATAAATCTTTAATATGCTTAAAGCTTAAAGTTTTTGATCATTATACTAAATCAACTAGGCATGATAGAAATAAATCTTTAACATTCTAAATTTTTGAAAATATTCAATAATAAAAATAGAAAAAGCTTTTAATTTTTTTTTTTTTTTTTTACTGAAATCTAATTTCTCATATAAAATATTCTATAAATAAATAAATAAATAAATCTTTATTCGAAATACATGCTTTAATCAAATGTCTTTATATAACGAAATTTCGCTTTAATTTATATATTTGAAGAAGGCGAGAAAAAAAGTCTCTGAAACGTCGGAAATTGAATAAAAGTAAATAATTTATGGACTGCCTTTCATTATAACCTACTTATTTAATTATTATTCATTTTAGTTGGAATTAAAATGTTTTCAGATTACAATAATTTTATTTCCATATATTATGGTTTTTACGAGTAAAATATTTAAACCATTGTCTCTTATTTAAAAATTGATAATATTTGATAAAATAATATTTTAGCAATTATTAATTTTTTTGATTCTTTTAATAATAATTTCTTAAGAATTTTATGATCATTATCTCAATATCGGAAAGAAAATGTTTTCATCAGAGTATACAATTATTCTAGAAGCGCATTTTTACTTGAAATATAAAATGATCGATTTCAGGGAATTTGAACCGATCACTCTTCACACACACACACACATTCTTAATTTCTTCCAAAATATCAAATTATTTACTCATTTTATTAGAATCTTAACTTCCCAATATAAAATTCATAGTTAAAAAAAAAATTAAAACTTAAATATAGGTAAGTACGCATTACTTATACCAAACACGTCTTAAATAATTTCAAGAGTATAATTATTTGATTTTAATTAAATAAAATAAATTTAAATTTTATTTTTAAAATATATCATGGCTTTAAATTTTTAACTCTCACGGCTCGTCTATTCTATAATTTTAAATGTGTTAAAGTGAAACATTTTTGTAGAATATTCTCTATCTACAGATACAAGTGTATTTATTAATTGGGTTTTATATTTTTTTCTAGTAAAGTCTCGACTCGAGTGCTGGATTTATTTCTCCCTACGTAGTCCACTGCGAGGAGGCTCCTTAATTCGACCCACGAGGTATATATCTAGATATTTAACATAATAATTGGATTTTCTAATTAAGTTTTCCATTAGATCAGGGCCTCTTAAACATTTTTATTTGCGACCCCAGATTATATATCTATGTATATGGAATTAACAAATTATTTGTAGAAATCAAAAAGCAATTTATTTTAATTTATAATCTTTGTTAAACATACCAAATTATAATGATTATATAATTTATTAAAACTAAATAATTTTTTAACTTAAATATTAATGAAATAAATGTGTTTGTTTCTTATCAGAAAAATAATCAAATCTTGATTGAATATTTAATATTTTGTGGGAAAGCATTTTCAACATTTTTCAAATTTGATTGGTATTTTTACTTTATCATGCTGAGAGTATCATTTGGCATAAATATGTAGTACAAAATGGCAAAAGTATATTTAAGGCCATTTCAGAAATGGAAAATTCTGCCCTAATCCCAAGCGAAAATTCATTCAATGATGTTCCTTGATTAATTTTTGGTCACTGGCTATAATTTTTTAATTGGCATTTCCGTATAATGTTTTGCGACTCCAAAATTTAGTTACATTACTCAAGATGGGGTCGCAACCCATAGATTAAGAAGTACTGCATTAGATCAGTTTACAAATTTTCAATAAAAATATTAGATAATAATAATAATAATACAACCCAAAATAATAAAATAAAAATTCCTGAGGCTTTTTGAGTACTGGTTTTGAAAATGCATTGGGTAGACGGTAACAGCTCTAGTTTTTAAAATATATTTAATCAAATCTCTTAAAAATACGATTTTGCCTATATGAAAGGCATATTGATTAAGTACAGCAATACATGAAATCAAAAAATTTAGTTTTATTGATTTAAATGAAGCTTCATCGATCAATTACAATTAACGCCTGTTTTTAGCTCAATGCGTATTTGATTAATAGTAAAAACAAACTAAAACTATCCGTGGTCTAGTTGGTAAAGGCGCTAATTTTTCAATTTTAAATAGAATTTTTTTCTGTTTTATTTTCCATGGTGATTCGTCCATTCCTTCTTCACGTCTTCTTCTTCAATTCTCGGTTTCATTCTACTCTTCACTTGAATCTAAACATCATAGCTTCGCATTCAATATAAGTACAAAATATTTTCTTACAAGCATGGCGTTTAATTTATTATATGGGTATCAAACAATTTAAAAAATTAGGGATTTTCGCAATAGGATGTATTTTCTTTCTGCTTTCACCCTACAACATTTAATTTTAGATTAGAGGTTTTATTAATAAAAACAAAATAAATAAAATAAAATTTAACTTTTTAAATTTAAAATTGCTTTTCATAAATTTTTAGAATAAATTTTTCATTTTCATTTGATAAATTCATAATAAAAATTATTCAATTTTTTTTACTTATAGTAATTAAAAATTAAAATTTAAAATTAGTAATTTTTAAGAAGAACTAAAAGGACGTCCTAATAAATAGTTTTATTCGAAATTTCTGGTATTCATTTGAGCCTTTTCATCAATTCATCATTAAAATTTTTAATTTAATAAACTTTTCTCAAATTTTTTGCATAGAATTTAGTCTAATTATTTTTTTGGACTATTTTTCAAATTGTGATTTTTATTAGAAATTAAATTCAGATAGGAGAGCAACTGATAGATTTACAGCATTCCCTTCGTTTTTAGATGGATCAACTGGTCCAAAGGATCAAAGGAGGATGGATCTTCAGAGGACGGATTTATCTTCACAAAGTAAGACAATCTTTTTAGAATTGGTAGTTTTCTGGGTCTAAGTCGTTAGGGCTTTCAGATTCATTGGCTCGCCCTCCGTGGGATCCGTTACAAAACCACTGCACATGATTGCATGATATAATTTTTAAGATTTATTATAAGCTCAAAAAGAGGGATAGAATTAGCAATAGGGGTAAGAGGGTGGAAGGGATATGCCATGACAACCTCAGGGATGCTAATCTGTTTTCGAGATGTTTCTAGAGACAACCGTCAACGAGAACAGAGAGATTGAAGGCTTCTAGCTCTTCAGTGTGGGCCGTTGCAATTATTCAAGGTGAATATTACACTTAAAATTTTTTGAATTTTATTGATAAGATTGAAGCTTTCAACTGCTTGATACAAATAAATATAATATATCTATTTAAATAATACAAATCTTTTATTAAAAATAATCTTCAAACGTTTATTAAAATTTCAAACGTTTCGTACAGGCTATATTTAAAATTTAGAATTTACAAGCATAAATATCTATTTAGAACAAAAATTCCGAATGTACCATTTTATTTTCATATTCAACAATCCTGGGACACAATTCTGACTTTTCTAATGCCATAAATTTATGTTTATGAAAATTTAATGATTTTAATTTTTTGATATTCGGCCCTTCGTTCACTTACGATTTGCAACTAAATCCGCGGAACATTTTTGAAATGCTTAAGGAACACCAGTGCACCGCGGAACTCCAGTTGGGAATCGCTGTTGTATAATCTAGAAAAAGGAATTAATAAATAAAACTAAAGAATATGGATTATATTGATTTATTCATTTTTTTTTAAATATTTTTTTAACATTTGACATTTGAGAGAACTTGATGAAGTGCCTTTCTTTCGGGAATATCGCTTTCTTCAATATTCAAGGAGACAAACCCGTTGGCGATATCGGAGACCAGAATGTCGGTATCGTTCTTAGACCACTCGCCAAATAATCGAAAGACTTCGGGACGTTTGGCGAATAGTTTGCCAGCTCCAAGCAGTAGATGCAGAGCGGCCTCATTGCGCTCTTTGGCCGCTGTTGCTGTTGAGGCGAGCACCGACCGCGGTGGGACCGTCAGCAGAGCAGCACAGGAATCATCCAGAGACTCCTTTTTACAGATCTTACGAAGTTCCGCTTTCTGAAACATAAAAGGAAGAAAGATTTACGTTTATTTAAGATTGGAGTAATTTTTAGAGACGGACTGATAAATGAAATTGAGTGGAAATTGATGAGGCAGTTCAAAAAACGAAGATAATTTATACGTAATTGGATGTTGAGTAAGCAAGTCCACGGTGGTTGTAAAAAATAAGACTATAGAGGTTTTATTATTTGACATTTATTTGTTAAAACCGACGTTTCGGGAATTTATTCTCTCCTTCTCTCTCCGAAACGTCGGTTTTAACAAATAAATGTAAAATAATAAGAATCTCAGATGTCTATTTTTACGGCCACCGAAACGGACTATATAATCAACATCCAATTCCATATTTATACCAGTCCGTCTCCTGACAAAATCTCTATCGATAATTTATACTCTCTTTTTATTCATAAACCGACGTTTCGGAGGCTATTCCCGCCTTCTTCAGGGTTTTGAAAAGTCAGTGAAGGAAATCCAATGCGACATTCCCCTCTGTCTCCTCTTTCAGTAGTAATGACTATATTATAATTCTGCTAAGAATGAAATACAATATATTATTGTTACTGCCACTGAAAGAGGAGACGAGAGAATGTCGCATTAATTCCTTCACTGACTTTTCAAAAGTTCATTTACTTTAAAAATGTCAGATCCCATTTAAGCCAAAAGCTTGATCTACTTCTAGTCAATGCCTAATTTTAAAGTTTCAAATTTTGTTGCTCTTTGGTCATTGAAATCAGGAAGATTAAAAAAGACTAAATGAGTTTTAATTTTGGCTTCTGGGGGCCACAAAACCGTTTTTTTTTTTATCTTAATTTTGAACTCTACTATTTAAGTTTATTTTTCCTTTCACCCACAAATGACAAAGTGTTAATAAATCATATAGCCTTTGAGTAAGAAGAACTTAAATTTTAAAAACTGCGGGAGGTAGAAACTTGAAAGTTAGGCATTGACTAGAAGTAGATCAAGCTTTTGGCTTAAATCGGACAATGTTTTCATTTTCTTACTTTCGGAGCAATGAGTGCCTCCAATTGGCGCTGACGAACCAAAGCAATTGCTTTGGTTGGTTTTTCCGAAATACAAGCGAGCGCGTCAGAGGCCAAGTGAGGGTCACAGAGGTTTTCGAGCAGACCATTTTGGTGGGCGGCTACCCGGACAGCGTTGTCCTCCAGATTCATACAAACTTCGGCTCCAGATTTAGTGGCTTGGTTCAAACTCGTCCACTCGGCCTTCGTACTTGCAATTGCAACTATTTTATCTTCGCTGCCCCGTGGAAGGGTCTCTACAGCGATCACATGTACTAAAATTAAAAAAAAAATAATATAATTAAATAAAATTGTTTTAATTTAAAAATTGGAAGAAAAGATTAAAAACTATAAATTTTATTTGTTATAGTGAATCAGACTCTTATTTTTACTCTATTTTTGAATCTATATAAAGTAATTAAATAAATAAATAAAAAATAAATAAAGAAATAACAAATTACCATATTTTAGTACCTAGTAGAGTATTTACAGGTTCTGGAGTTTCCGAAAGCGCAGATAATTGAACTTTTTGATTTCTACAATACATTCCTGATGATTTCTTATTTCACTTTTTAGTATAATCTTTTTTCATATATTTTAGTCATTGATTCAAAAACAATTAAATTGTCAGATGCATAATCATATAGTGGGATTATAAGAAACAAATGATGATATCAACTCCTTTATTGATTATGTTGAGCTACAGTTGCATTAAAATTGTTTTGCCCATGGTCAACTGTACGAGTAGAAATATATGTATAACTAAAGACCGGATTTTCATGTTTTTGCACATTTTGTTTGTTTGAGTTCAGCACTGAATTCAATCTGATTCATGACTTAAAGAATGATATTCTTTAATTTTATTTTGCTTAAAAATGCCCATTTTGATGTCGTTTATTATAAAATAAGTATTACCTACAGTGGGAATTCTAATTTTTTCTGGAATTATGCTAAGCTCCACAGAGCTATCCACGGGCCTGAAGCTCCATAATTGCGTATATTGTATACTGTTGTTAAATTTTATCTTTATTGTTATATTGTTCTGCATAATTGATAAAATTATCTATATTTTGTTATTTTAGTGCTGTTGATTTTTTGCCATGCCATTATAGGAATGCACTGTCAAAATTTCAGCCCTTTAGCTCCAGCGGTTTGGTCTGGGCGTTGTCTGTTACCCTGCCACGGAACTGTTTACATATATAAATAAAGACTTTAGGTCCCTTTCCCCTCTTTAGGGCTCGAATTTCAAAAGCCCCTTCTTAGCGGATATTCATGTCATTATAGGAATGCACTATCAAAATTTCAGCCCTTTAGGCCCAGCGATTTGGTCTGTGCAGTGTCTGTTACAACCGAAACGGATAACGGAACTGTTTGATATTATAGAGATATAATTTATTTTTTAAATTATACTCCTATAATAATATATATTTATGTCAGAGTTTTCGCTCGTAGCCGAAATTAAAAAAAAATATGATTTTTATGTAGGTATTATACAACTTTTGTATGTTTTTTGTAAATTTTTTTTAGTGTTCAATAAAATATTTATTTGTTTAAATATATATTTATAATTTGTGCAGACTCGTATCTATAAATTAATTAATCATTTTATTAATCTTTTATAATTTGGCATTTTTTAATAGTAAATGCCTTATTGCCGAAAGTCAGCAACCGCTAAAAGCGCTACTTAACGGGGAAGTAATATTCTTATTCTTATTGAAGTTAAGATTTTGTTTCTCCAAAATAAATGCAAAGAAGGCTAATTTGCGTAATTTTATATTAATTATTAATTCTATATAATTATCTGGAAGAGATTTCACGCCCATCGTGATTTTCGCCATTAGGCTTTCATTTGTTGTATTCGTTCTTTGTTTTATTCCTACCATTCATTACTTTGGTATCATAAAGAAAGTTTTTTAAATTTTTGGCTAATGGAGTTATTTTTGGGGAGTGAGTAAAGTTTTTGTGACACCCAAGACGCTCATCGCCAGAGTTATGTAAAGTGTTTGGTCTGCAGCTTGAATTTAAATAAATTTTAAATGAAATATTTTTATAATAAAAAATAAAATGTTTTATTTAGTTAGTAGATAAAATATATACATTATTTATCTAAACGTTTTCATTCAATATAGGGCAGTATTATTTTATCTGAAGCAAACCTTTTAAGCGCTTCGCTCCACATAATTTAAGAGCCATTGCTTTAATATAATACATTTTTTTACATTATTCATAAAATACAATTTAAAAGTTCAAAATTCAATTTAAATAGATAAAAGGGAGAGTTTTCTGGACACCCTATTAAATTCTCTTAGTATTATTAATATGAAAAACACAATAGTTACGATTAGAATTTTTGGTCTCCATGTATACGGCCTCTGATCCATCGGCGATCCAAATGTCCAAATCTCTAGTCTCAATCGCCTTGCTACATTCGAGTGAAGTTGCCTTTTGGACACATTTGAGGACTGGTCTGAGATCCCTTGAGAAAGTAGCCTTTGCAAGTACACTGCATTTTTCCAACTCCTTTGAGCCTACGACACATATTTTCACCGGCTGGTGAGCAGAAGTGGCTCCTCGCTCAATTACATCCTTGTATCCAGCTGGAAAAGAGGAATTTTATACAGTAGCGTAGATTTCTCTCCCCCCCCTCCTACAAAATATAATATTATTATAAAGATACAATTTTTTAAAGCGAGGAAAATATTAAAAAGTGATTTTTCCTCCAAACTTTAAAATTCTTACAAATTCTTAGAAAACAAAAATTAATTGGGAAAACATGTTTTGATTTCTAATATTAATAAATTATTATCTAAAAAAAGTATTATTGCTTTAAGAAAATTTATTGTTAAACGAAAATTATAATAAATATTATTCAAAAACTTCTGACTGTTACAATATGATAAATATTTTTTTCACTGAAGAAAATCATTTTTAGGATCAACTTTCAAAATAAAAAAAAAATATTTTAATATGAATAAAAATAGGTAATTATTTATTTAATCTTTTATTGAAAAGAAATAATGCTTGATATAATTATAAATTATCCTATACCTACCATATTAACACACTTAATATAATAATAAACACCGACAAAAAACGAAATTTGCGAATCCAAATAGTATTAAAATACGCAAGCACATGTTGTTATGAGCTTATGGAGAGTAGTGGGGCATATTCATTGAACAGTAGTTAGAGAACGTGCCCATACTTCGTGACCCGTTCAGGGGGGGATCTTCAAAATACCACACTTGGTCACGGGACGGGGCTGAGGTCTTCGTCACGTAGTCAATATTCCCTAATTTTTTTTTTTAACTTTCTGTTTTCAAAAAATGATTTAAAACCATATTTATGAATTATTCCATGAAAACTAGAAGGGGAGGGGGTCTTGGTATATACTACGGATGGACACTGAGGGGGGGGGGGTAAAAAATTATAAAAAATGTCTCACGTAGTATGGTTACGGTCCCTTAGCTACTGCGGAAAGTATTATTGCGGATGTTGCCAGCTTCACTTTTTTGAGAAGTTGGATCTAAGTCTCTTAATATTAATTCAACGATAGGGATTTTTCCGACCCTTACAAAGTTCCGTCTGGGTCCTCCTTTGTTCCCCCACGCTAAGCTAAGCCACTTATATTAAACAAATTATCAAAAACCATTTAATTTACAAGTACCTACTACAGCTTGTCTAATAAGAGATTATACTATACTATGATAAATCTGGAGTGCGTTTTACTGCTCCAAATGAGACAAAATATGTAATATAGATAATTTAAATGAGGGGTTAGGGTGTCAACCCCTCCCCCACCCCAAAATGAAAATGAAATTTGAAAGGAAGTGGGAGGGTAATTTGGGATGATGATTTCAAGGTTTTATCTAAGTGAACAGTGTTGTACAACCTAAATATTTTTGGTGTTTTGGTTTCATGTACGAATATTAAGTATTAACCTGAAAATAAACATTTTAGTAAAATCTAAAGTAGTTAGTAGTTTAACAGATTAAATTTAAAATTAACTATGCTTTAAAACGTATTATGTGTCATTAATTGAAAATGTAAAATACTAAAGTGTAAATCAGCACACCTTCTTCTAGGTATCGGCCAGGTTCAATTGGATCAACAGGTATCATGGTGACATTATCTCCCAGAGTGATGACGGATTTAATGAGGTCGAACCTAGAAGCGGCTGTGGCTGCTGTTACCAGGTTGTTCAGAGCGTCACGAAGAGGTTGTTGATGTCCATGAATCGCACTCAAAACACCAGGCCATGGGCGGGATGCCCAGGCACATGGAGCTGAGATCGCAGACAGATCGCCGAGAGGTTTCACAGTGCCATCAGGGCATAGATAAGCATATTTGTTGGGCTCAGACCCTGGCTCTAAAACAAAGTATCCAAGTATTAATGTTGTTTGGAAGCAACATTATTTTCATTGCCTCTATATGAAAAACCTTTGGTATAAATAACTCCACCGAAGTATATCTCTTAAATAGAATATTAAAATACATTTAATATAGGGTCATATTTTAGATTACTTTTGATGTAAAAACTTTTTATATAGCACTCATAGCAAAGATTTTTAAGTATTCAACAAAAATAAAATAGTTACAAAAGTGACATCCATTCAAGTTTATTTGAGATTAGAATATATGCTTTGAAATCATGTCATTAAATAGGTAATTAGATATATAAATGTTCAAAAAAAAAAAAATAATAATAATAATTTTCAATACAGATCATTTCAACATAAGATATAGGTACATTTAAAAAAATTCAAACGTGTGCGGTTGAGGGATCCCGGTCAGGAACGAAGTTCCTTACGTTATTTTAAAAATATTAGAGTTAATAAAATACGGCCAAAAATTTTATACCCCTTAAAAAATCACACTCTATAAATACTGGCTATTATTAATAATTGTATAGCTCCATTATTTTTTTGAATATATTAAATATTGAAAATCAAAATGTATATAAATTTTCTATCTTTAGTTTTTAAAGTTGAGGATTATTTAAATAACGCTATATGAAATTAATATTATTTAAAAAATTTTCATTATCTAATCAAAATAAATCAATAACTACTTTATTATTAAAATGAAAATTTTTTTTTAATTTTTTTATTCAGGATTTCGGATTTAAATATTTTTTTATTTCCGGTTTGGGCGTATACAAATTAATTATATAAGATTTTAGTAGTACATTTAAATCCCTAAAACTTGCTTCATGTACCTTTTTTTGTAGGTTACTTACTTTTACGTGTATGAGAAAACAAATATAAAAAACTTAACCTTATTTGCTTAACCCTTTGAAATACACAACTTTGTATAATGACCTGTTTTAAAGAAAATTAATTATGAACAAAAATGTCTCTAAGAGTCAAAGCTCTAAGATAAATAATTAAAACGTTATTGCAGTTGATGAAATTTAGTCTGAAAATTCAAGCCCAATGATTTGATCAAATAATTTATCGATTCGAAAAAAGTGGAATTCGGTTGATGTCACGGATTTCGGTAAACATTTTTGGAATATTAAAGGAAACAACCCTTTACCAGAAACCGAAAATATATTAGAAAAACTATTTTTATTTTCACAAAAAAAAATTCATGAATGTAAATTTAAAAACCTCGTCTATGCTCTAAATCAGTGTTCTTCATGTTCTGTCATTCCGCGGAATCCTTTTTAAAGATACTTTTTTATGGAACCCATCATTCAGTAACACACCCAGATTTGAATTTAGTGTGGGGGAGGGGGTGGAGTCAGGGGCGGATTTAAGAGACCCAGGGCCCCTAGGCACTTGACATTTGCCCCCCCTCGAAGCTATTTTGGAAATTTAGCAAATTAAATGCACTAGTACAGAACATATTTTTTTATTTTTTATTTATGCGCAATTCCTACGTTTGGATAAATGTGCTTATGTAAATGGAACAGCAATCCAACGTAAAAACTCTTAGTAATTTTAATGAGAATGTTAAGCGATATTTGTTTAGCTAGAGATTGTAATTGCATACTTGTATGATATTTGTAATGCCTGTTGTAGATCCCTTGTGATCTTTTTAGGTTGAAAAAAAAAAGATTCCGCAACCGAGGCCCCCAGACCGGCTGGGCCCCTAGCCCCGGGCCTTATGGGCCTAGGCAGAAATCCAGCACTGGGTGGAGTATTGTATTCCATAATATTACATGTTATGAACAAGATGCGTCCTTGCCGTTGTTATAAAAACTTTATAATAGAAGATACATTTATTCCAACGAAAAAATAAATATTCCATGTAAAATATAAAGTATTTATATTATACATCTAATTTTAGCATTGACTCGCGGAACCACTAAAGCGTTTGAGTGGAGCCCTACGATTCCGCGGAACATAGTTTGAAGAACACTGCTCTAAGTTATTGGTCAAATAATTTTTTGATTCGAAAAAATCGGTCGATGTCACGGCTTTCTCTCATGTCCCATCTACAAAAAAATTACATGAAACAATTTTTAGGGATTTAAATGTACTACAAAAAATCTTATACAATTAATTTGTCTACGACCAATAATTTAGAAAATAGATGAAGATTTTATTCACGAATTTTTTTTGGTGAAAATAAAAATAATTTTTCAAAAATATTCACTTTTTCTGGTAAAGGGTTGTTTTCTTTAATATCCCAAATTTTTTTAGCGAAATCCGTGTCATTAACCGAATTCCACCTTTATTACCCCATGGCGAGAGGCTTGCGTCGCAGAGGCTCTCGAAAAAACACACCAGAAGAATTATAAATTAGAAAGAAAGCGATTTTATTTTATCATTTTCATCTATCTAGGTTCACAATATCATTTGAATATAAGAAAATAGCATTTTAATTAAGAATTTTGTATTTTAAATGAAATTTTATGAAAAAATTCAGTTTCTCGTCTCAGTCAGCAAGTCGGCTAGGAATGTACAAAAGTTTTATTTTTTTCTCATTAGATATTTATTCAAATCTATTGAAATTTCATATCTGTGTGTTATTTTTATTTCTCTTTTATAACAAAAAAATTATTATTAGAAAATTTTTATTTTAAATGGTAGTTTATTTGAAGTCCGATTTGAAAAAACGCTAATAACTTAGTTGAAAATTTTTTAAACAATATGAAATTAATATATATTATAAAACAATTAATTATTAATAATTTAATTCAATTTTAAACGAAATCGATTAAGTACTTTTTGAGAAAATTGTCAAAAACCACCTGAACCGTCCTTGAAAGCCCGTTTTAGAAACATTTTCAAATTCACCTCCATGTCACAAATCAACGTTTCGTTTCATATGACTTTTTAAACTTTTTTCAAAAGCATCTCTTGCTTTCCTAAAACAGCCTTTCAAAGACAGTTCAGATGGTTTTTGACGATTTTCTCAAAAAGTACTGAATCGATTTTGTTCAAAATAGAATTAAATTATTAATAATTAATTGTTTTATAATATATATTAATTTCATATTTTTTAAAAAAATTTCAACTAAGTTATTATCGTTTTTCAAAATGGACTTCAAATAAACTACCCTTTAAAATGCAAAATTTCTAATAATAATTTGTTGATATAAAAGAAAAATATAAATATTACATAAATATGAAATTTCAATAGATTTGAATAAATATCTAATGAGAAAAAAATAAAACTTATGTACATTCTAGTCAACTTGTCGCTTGAGACAAGAATCCGAATTTTTTCATAAAATTTCATTTAAAATACAAAATTCTTAGTTAAAATGCTATTTTCTTATATTAGAACGATACTGAGAACCTTCAGATAGATGAAAATGATAAAATAAGATCGCTTTCTATCTCATTTATAATTCTTTTGGTCTACCATAATATCGAGAGGCTCTGCGACGCAAGCCTCTCGCCATGAGAGGGAATAAAAGTAGAATTCGGTTGATGTCACGGATTTCGCTAAAAATTTTTGGGATATTAAAGGAAACAACCCTTTATCAGAAAAAGTGAATATTTTTGAAAAATTATTTTTATTTTCACCAAAAAAATACCTTAATATAAATTTAAATACTTCGTCTATCTTCTAAATTATTGGTCGTAGACAAATCAATTATATGAGATTTTTTGTAGTACATTTAAATCCATAAAAATTGTTTCATGTAATTTTTTTTGTAGGGGGACTTACTTTTAGGTTATAAGAAATCAAATTTGAAATGAAACATACATTTAACCATATTTGCTTAACCCTTGGAAATACACAACTTTGTATAATGACCTTTGTTAATTTAAATTCAATTTTAAACCTAAATGTCTATAAGAGTCAAAAGCTCTACGATGAATAATTGAAAAATTATTGCAGTTGATAAAATTCAAGTCCAATTATTTGATCAAATAATTTTTCGAATTTAAAAAAGTGGAATTCGGTAAACATCTTTGGAATATTAAAGGAAACAACCCTTTACCCGAAAATATATTTGAAAAATCATTTTTATTTTCACAAGAAAAATTAATGAGTGTAAATTTAAAAACCTCGTCTATGCTCTAAATCAGTATTCCTCAAGCTCTGTCATTCCGCAGAATCCTTTTTTAAGATACTTTTTTTATGGAATCCATCATTCCCACCCAGCACACCCAGATTTGAATTTTTGTGGGGATGGGGGGGGGGGGTGGAGTAGTGTATTCCATAATATTAGAAGTTATGAACAAGGTGCGTCCCTGCCGTTATAAAACTTTATAATAGAATATATATTTATTCAAACAAAAAGATAAGTATTCCATGTAAAATTTAAAGTATTTATTTTATACATCGAATTTTAGCATTGACTCGCGGAAACACTAAAGCGTTTGGGTGGAACCCTAGAATCTAGAACAACAATTAGTTACCGATCTGAAAGAAAAATTGAATATTGTATCTTTATTAGAATTTTATATTAAAATAATTATCTAGCCATGAAAAAATATAAACAAATACTATGTAAACCTAAGTTTGTGTTTAGGCGCCAGTTGCGAGTTAATTCGTAGAACGTTTTTGTTTTACCTAGGCTACATACGATCAAACTCGTAGTATTTTCATGTTCTTTGAACGTATCTGGCTTTGGGAATTAGAAAAAAAACCAACAATTTGGCGCAATTCAGGAGATTTATTATAATTGATATAAGGAATTATAAAGTAATTAACAATTTGTTGACGTGTTGGAACCGTTTTTGAAAATGTCGCTCGGCAGCGTGCGTGTTAACTATCTTTTTTTAATAACAAATATCAATAGAATTATAATATAATATTTATTTTATTCGCGGTCCGAGACAATTTTGTTTCTTCAAATGTGTCCCGTGTAAGCCAAAAGGTTGGACATCCCTGCTGTAAAGTCTTTTGTTAAACCTCCTGAAAAAGGACCCGTAACCCAAAATATGTATAGAGATAAATAAAAAATCTCCAAAATATAATTAAAAAATATTTAATTTTTAAAATAAAAAATCTCTAAAATATAATTAAAAAAATATTTAATTTTTTAAATTTTTATTTCCTCTTTGTGAAACCCGTCAAAAAACTCCTGTGAATTTCTTTTTCTACAAAAATGTCTATCTCATTTTTAATTTTAAATTTAAAGTCACTGTCATAAATTTCACCTTCAAACCTTATGACTTGTACGGATTAAGGATAAAGGGTCTCTGTGTAATTTGGAAGAGAATGTTATTTTCTATATCATATGCTTTCAGATGAATCATTTAAATGGATCTGAGTGATGATATTTTGAAAAAGTTTCAGGTCCTCTTGTCTTTTAAAATTTAGAATTATCTTTCAGCTATAACTTTTCTCTATAATTTCTCTCTCTAATCACTAAAGGTTTACAGGTAGGAGCGAGATAAAAAAGGATGCTTTGAAACGACATTTTCGAAAATATATAGTTAATATAATAGCTTGTCTGTGTTGAGTCTGTTAGTTGGTGTTTGTGATTCACCTTGAAAGTGCTTTCGGACAAAGACAGGCTTGGTCCATGCAATATCTCCGCCATGCTGAAGACACCGTAGCGCTCCATCGTAGCTCGCGTGGTTGTCAGGGTAATCGCATTGTCTTGGGTGTTCGCAAAGGGCACAAAGGTTGCTGTACTGCGTCTTCAGTCGGGCGTCCTAAACAAAAGATTTCCACCATACCATATAATCATAAATTTATTCCTCAAGAAAATAATTAAACAAGCAAAATAAATTATATCAATTTTCCCTATCACTTTAAATTGGGAATTTATTTATTGTCATGAAATGGTTAATAAAATTATTCAGATTTATCTCTCTGTATAGCGTCACTGTTTCAGAGTGAGTATGGTTGACTATATGCAAGGGAAAGTATGTTTGTTTATTTTTGCATGTTTAAATATATGGGTAATAAATATAAGCAAATACCTGTACGGCGTCAGCGCTCCATTTTCCAACGATACAAGCGGAAGAGAAAAGTTCACTAAGGGCACGTAGTTCTGCCTCCCGTGGTGAATGAGCAGCTTCATCAATTTGAAGGACTCCCAATTTATTTAATTTCGTCACGGGGATTTTATAGCCCACATTACGACCAATGCCTGAGTTAACAAAAAAAAAATCAAATATTTATATATACTGTTTACAGCAGCTTTTCTCAAAGTGTTTTACTCGTACCACTGGGAGTAATGAAATGGTTTGTAGGGTGTAGGTTGCATATGAGTAATAAAAATAATGATTATTTTCCTATAAAATTAATTGAAAAAGAGACATATTAAATAAGCCTTGATTATGAAGAACTAATAAGTTTTCGGAATATAAAGTTCACTAGAATAAAATATTATCTCATTATTATGTATAATTTTATTATTTGTAATGAACCTAATGACTAAATTTATGTTTTTGGATTGAAACTATTTTATCTCACCAGAAATATGTATCAAACGTCGTGAATTCTTATGAGATTTTCTTACTAAAAACGTGCATTCTAGGTAGTCGAATCCTTTATTTTAATAAAAAATTCAACCACAAAATCATGAAATCTATAATGTTAATATAATTAATGTTACTTATAATTCATATAAAATTAAGGCATTTTTTCTATTTGGTTTTCTAAAATGAATTTTATGACCTTTCATTTATTATTATTACCATTATAATGATTTAATTATACTATTTATATTTAATTAAAATTCAAAAAAACTGTAATTTTAAAAAATAAATATTTTTCATTGTGAATTTAAGTATATGCATTCCTAATGAAGTCCCAGATGTACAAAAATTTTAAAAGGAGTAGGTACACAGATGGCGAAACTTTGGAAAATACTGACATTTAGGATGTATTTCAACTCGTTATTCCTACCTGTGTGACAGGAACTAAGGCCCTTAAGCGCAGCAGGAAGCCCTCCGGTACTTGGTTTGAAGTCAGCTCTTACGACGGCCACTGCTTGATACCTCCAGGGACTGGGCTTATCGTCGTTGGACCTGAATTGGACAGGTACATTGAGCCTCTCTTGCTTGCTGCCCAGCTGTGTAGCAAGGTACATGTCCTCCGGTTCTGCAGACATGGCATCTGCTAATCCCTCTTCCAGTAGACGGGCACAATCAACACGATCCCGTGCGAACAAACACTGTATTCCGGAATCCGGGCTCAACCCAGTTAGCTTTTCACATTGGTCGAAAATCACTTCCGGTACGCAAAGTCGGACTGAAAGAAACACCAGGCTTTAGTTTACATCGAGAGTACTAAATTATTGCGCCCCATATTTGCTGATTTTTACGCCAAACGTATTTTGAAAGCTTAAATAAGTACAAGGTTCATGATATAGTGCACTACTGAACTGTCAGTTTTCAACTTTATTAAGAAAAACGGATACAGATGAAAGTAATTGTTTATTCTTTCCGTAATTAATACGATGCGAGGATGCTCGTAAAAATAACTCTTTCGCAGATTTAATTTAATCCCAATGAAGATGAATTATTTCTATTTTATTTATTTTTCTACTGACTTTCATTTAGGGTTCAGTTCAAAAGTAAAATGGAGACCTATTAGTGTCGCTACACTAATATCTGTCAGTCCGTCAGAGTATTGTAGCTCGTAAACTAAATAAGATATATACCTACTTAAAATTTTCAAGTTATTTGTAATCATTTTCTTCATCTATACAAAATATTAGTATAAAAATTTAAATCGAGGAGGGTGGTCGTATTTTTTGTGGGATCAAAAAACAATTTCATAATAGGGTGGAAAGTATCTCTGTAGCAAAGATCTTTTTAAGGAAAATTAGTTTCGATTTTTTTTTAATTTATTTAATACTAAAATGACGTGATGTTATGAGGGAGCCCCAAAGTGATCATTTTTAGATTATTTTTATATCTGGCGGCTTTCAGAAGCAGCTTAGCTGCTTAGCTTTAAAAATTATGAAAAATTCCCACAAATTTACTCATTATTTTCTTATCAACAATAGATAATAAGAACGAGAATCTGATTTCTCAATTAATTTGAAAGATTTAAGGTATGTAACGTTGGTAAGCCAATCCGACTTGCATTTGGCCAGCTTATTTCTTTTTCTTCTCGTAAAGCTTTTAGGGATTCCTTAATCCCTTCCTCAGATCGTTGTATCCTCTTGACGTATTGAGAGTCTTTTTTGTGAAAACATGGAACATCAAATAATTCAAATTCGCATGAGGAAGGTATTTAAGAATTTTGGAAAGTTTTGAGAAAAATAAATTACTATGTGAGCCATTAAAAAAAATTATATTAATCCATTTGATATTCTAAATTATATCAGAGATTATGTTGTTTAATGTAATTATTTTATTTCAATTCGCATTGAAAGCCATTTGAATTTTTTACAATAATAATAGAAACCATAGTATCTAAAGCCTGTTGTTAATATTTCATAATCAATTAATATTCATCAAAATTTCTTATCCAGAATGAAACAATGAGTCAAGGTTGAACTGATAAGAGATAATAAGAGATTCAAGAGCGAGGTCAAACTGATCGCTATAAGGAAATTTTCTTTATTTTTTTTTATTATGAAAACTGAGACTAAACGATAAATAAGGAGAGAACCATTTCATTGAACTTGGTGAAAAACAGCAGTATCGGGAATACCATGCCTTCATAATCTCGAGGTTATTGGAGCCAATAAATATTGGATTTTCCTTGTTTTGATAAACAAACTACAGAAAGGTCAATGAATGGATATTATATAATTTTTTCTCGAAAGCTTGTGCTTTTTTTTAATGATATTGATGAGAGAAGGAGATACACCAAAAAGGTGCATCCCCTAAAGGCCTGGGTTGGCCCCTCCATCGTGAAAAGAAGAAGAGGAGGGGATTTTATGGGCTGGATAGAAGTTGAAGGTATCTGTGGATGCGGGTCTTAAAGAACTGAAGGTTATACGTTGCGGGGAAGACGTTGGCTGGAAGTGAGTTCTAGTCTCTTGAGTTCATAGGGATAAAAGAGTTGGCGAAAGCGTTGGCTCGGCTTTTATCCAATTTGACAGCGAAGGGGTGCTGAGTTTTCGAAAATCGCGTGTTTCTAACAAAGAGGGCTCTAGGGGGGATAATTGATTTCAGCTCTACTGAACAGACACCATGATAGTATCTGTAGTATAGGGAAAGGGCAGAAACGGTTCTTCGGTTAGCCAGGGAGTCGAGTGGGTTAGGGCCTGGTCTCCTATTAGTTTAATTGCTCGTTTCTGAATTGCATCCAGTGTAGCAAGAGAATGCTTGGAGGCCCTCCTCCACAGATGAGAGCCATATTCGAGGCAGCGACGAATTTGAGCCTTATACAATGTAAGACGTTGACTGGGAGTATAATAGCGTTTAGATCTAAATTAGAGCTTATTTTATACTTTTCATTGACTGATAATTTTGAAGATTTTTGGTCAGCTTCTATTTTGCCAACCCCTTCTACTCCAAAAAAATATAACAGCTGCGTTTCTATTGGTTTCAAATGAATTCCTGTTGAAATAAATTATATACAAAATAATATAAGTAATATAACAAAAGTCCTGAATGGTTGCGTTTCCAGCTGGCATTTAATCTCTATTAGTTTTTATATAGGTTAAGAAAGCTAAAGCTCTATGGGAAAAAGTATTGTTCCCTATGCTTGTTAATATTTATTTAGACCAGTGGTTCCCAACCTGGGGGCGATCGCCCACCAAGTGGGCGATTTGGGTTATCGGGGGGGGGAGAATTGAGTGGGGGCAATTGGGGGGCGATAATTGAAGACAAAATCCTAATTTTTACTGATCAACTTGACCAGTTAAAAACTGACATGGAATCAAGATTTGTAGATTTGACCAAGTTACAAATTCCTGATTGGATTCTACATCCAGTCTCATTTGAAGCTGTGGATAAGCTTGATAACTCTTTGCAGACGGAGTTTCTAGTACTGAAGTATGACTGTGAGGCGAAAATCATTTTCAAGCAGAGCGGTTACGAGTTAGCCTAGGTGAAGCTTATGGACACTTATCCACATCTATGGTGAAAAATTGAACCACTTCTCATCTCGTTCCCGTCAACATATTTATGTTAGTTGAAAAAGGATTTAGTTCTCTTGTCCAGCTCCTCACAAAACAAAGAAATAAGTTGGACATTTGCCTCAAAGGAGACTTGCGCCTGAACTTGACGAACATAAAGCCGGATATTGAAGCTTTAACTAAAATCCACCAAGCACAAGGCAGCCATTGAAAAGGTAAAATAAAATAATAACAAAGTTTTCAAACTTTCATTCATTTTTTCATTTAACTGTCAAGTTTCTTAATTTTTCCAGATTCCAATTTAAAAATGAAAACATGTACTCCTGTTTTTTAAATGTACGTCAATGATCTTAGTTACAATAATTATTTCACTTCTTTGTTCTTCAAAAAAATCTGAAAAAATGTACAATTTAATTTTTTTCTATTTAATTTAACAGTGACCGTATAAAACTGCTTTGGTTTTTTTATATACGGTAATAAAATTGTTTAAAATAACACAACTGTTTTATTATTTACACTTTACTTCAAATTAAAATTAGTCATACAATGAAAATGAAAAGGGGGCGATAGGTGTTAGTCAACCTCCAGAAAGGAGCGATGGTCCACAAAAGGTTGGGAACCACTGATTTAGACCAACTCTTTAAGGAGTGGGAAAAAAATCGATAAGATCGGGAATAAGATTGGACAAAAATATAAATATTGAAAACGATCTTTTATAAACGTTTAATCCAGAACTCCGAAAATAAGCTCCAAATGGCGATATTACAATTTAATAGAATATGCAAAAAGTTTGTAATGGCAAACAAAAAAATAAAAGAACCAAAATACTTAGTAATAGACCGCTAGAGTCTACAGTTTAGCTTTAAAATTTTCGGTTCGAAAATGCAAAAAGAAAACAATTTATTTAGATTTTAATGCGGAGTCATATAATATAGGCATAAATAAACAATTTATATGATATTTAAGTTTATTATTAATTACTAAGGCATATCTAGCGACCCGAGTTTTGGAAAGTGACCCAGCGGCAAATTTTAAGAATCGGCACATTTTGAGAAGCGCGAAATTTTTTGTAATGTAATTTTAATATACAATGGTGTTAAAATTTAAATAATTTATTCTTGACGCTATAAAACCATATAGACCGAGATCTACTGAGCATTTTGGAAGCTGATTTCAAAACCCAAATAACATATCCGAAAGTCAAATTCTTACTCGCCAAATCGAACGTTTTTAGGGGTAATCGACCCCTGAAGATGTCAAAAAATACCGTAAAATCACCTCATTGATTATAACTCCTAAACTGTTTACTCTACGGCAAATTCCATTAGAAGCAAAATTGTAGAGGATGTAATTTTTGTTAAAAAAAAATTGAAAATAACCACCCGAAATGGGGGGGGGGGGGGGGCAAAAACGAAAATTCTAGCCCTTTCGACCTAAGGCCTAGATTTTCATTTTTTGACCCTCCCCCATTTCTGATGGTTAGTTTTTGCATTTCTAGCCGTCTGGGGGCTCACTGATTATGTTCATATACAAAATTTGGTTGAGTTTGGTCGAAAGGGCTAGAATGTTTATTTTTGACCCCCCCTCTGTGATTTTTTAAAGAATTAGTCACTTTTGCATCCTTCTATTTCAAACAAAAACTATGATTTTTTGAAAAATTGGACCTGGTTTTAAAAGTTCATGACCGTAATTACATTTTAATGAATCTATTTATTTATCTGCGACTTAGTCCAAGAAAGGCCAATGCCATTATTTAAAGTTTCTAATAGTAACTATAATAAGTAAATAAAGACTTTTATCTATTATATAAATTATAAGTTAAAAAAATTGGCAGTTGTACCCCAAATGTTTAACTTTTGTATTTTCTTCTTAAAAGGCGACTCGCCTCAGACCATCTCTAAATAAATCAATCAATAAATCAAATAAATTAGAATTACACACATTTCTCCTATATGTATAAAATTGGCCCTTGTTTCACGAAATATATACCATCAAATAATGTGCAGGCGCTATATATCCAGTGGCGGTCCCAGATTTTTCTTTTCTGTTATTCGACACCCGATAGAAAAATTTGGAGGATGGACAGGAAAATTGTGCATTATCTTGAGATTTTTGTATAATTTAGATATTCTTTGAAAGGGATTTACGTTTTTTTTAATTTTATCGTGAGATGTTGGGCGAGAACAATTTGGTTTGGGCGCTCGCCCAATCCTAGCCACGTACTGTATATATACCATTTTTGTAAAAACCTGACAGTGGTCTTTCTTGAACCAAGTCTCAGATATATAATGACAAGAGTAAGATCTAGAAGAGGTGTTTCATTTGCTCAACTTACTCAGCGATGTATCAGCGAGGACGGCTTTGTTGGAGCCGAGAATGTCCCCGAGGAGGACAATGAGAAGAGCCGGCACCATCATCTTCATCATCGTCATGACGTTTCCTGTCTCCAACGCTGAGGCTGGTCCTTTTATCATCTTCTAGGGGGTCCGGGGCAGGAGGAGAAGCTTGGCTGCTGGGCTCGGGCCAACTTCTTCAGGCGTCGTAGCAGTTAACCAGTAACCAGCAAGCAGCACAACAACGCACCTTCTCACTTCTGAGATCATCATCATCCCACCCAAGGTCAAATCACTTCCCCAATCCCCACACATGTCCCATGTCGACAACCTTCTCTTCATTTTAATCTCCATACATTCAAGGAATCATCATATAAATAAATCATTACACGAGTGGCCCCCACTTGCACTTTGCCATCACAATGTTCTAGAAATTAATTATTATAATTATTAAATAATATTAATATTATTCAATAGCTTAAATAAAAATAGTTATTTTTACTTAATTGATAACTTTTCTTTCTAGAATTTTTAAATTAACTAATAGATATAGACAAATTCAAAATAATATTTACTGGACATTGTCTTTGAATTTCTTTTAAAATTAGACCACAACAATCGAAGTAAAATTTTACAAAACAAAACGAAAACTTTTCATAACTAGGCTTTCTGTAAATTTTTGCATCGTTTTATAGAAATTAAAAGTTTAATATTAGCCTATAGAATAGAGGCGGTTTTATTAACACAAACATACATAAAGTAAAGAAAATTTTGAAATTTTTTTGTGAAACTTTTAAAATTTAAAATACTAGGCAGGTTTCCCATAAATTTGTGAATATGTGAAACCTACCTAGCATTTTATATTTTAAATTTTAAAAAGTTTCAAAATTTTCTTTACTTTATTTAAAATGTTCCAGCAAGAACCCAAACCATTCTCCCTTAACAAAAAACAAAATAAAAACAAAACAAAAATAAGCTGACGTGTTCTGATGTGGCCATCCAATTGACTTTACTATACAACCTGTCCTCTCACTTATACTTAATATTTAATAAAATTATTTATAATCATGTAGGGGAGGGGGGTTAGTTTTTGCTTTTTAGACTTCTGGGATCCCACTGATTATGTATACAAAATTTGGTTGAGTTTGGTGAAATGGCCAAGATTTTAATTTTTTGACCATGCACCCCCCCCACCACATTTTGGGCGGTTAGTTTTTCCATTTTTAGTCTTCTGGTGTCCCACTGATTATGTATACAAAATTTGGTTGTCTTTGGTCAAATGGCCTAGTTATTAATTTTTGACCCAGCACCCTCCCCCCATTTTGGGCGGTTAGTTTTTGCATTTTTAGTCTTCTGGGGTCCCACTGATTATGTATACAAAATTTGGTTGAGTTTGGTCAAATGGCCAAGATTTTTAATTTTTAATCGCCCTCCACCCCCTTAATTTTGGGTCGATATGCACCAAAATCTAACCAGCTCTTAATCTCAATGGACCAAAACTACGTGTGAAATTTGGTTTCGATATTCCCACTAGTTTTTGAGCTAGCTCGTCCACAAAATTTGGTAACGCACAGACTAACTAACAGACAAAACAGACATTTTGACAAAAAAATTATTATCTCGAAAAATATAATTTTTTGTATGTTCACTTATTAGGGCTTTTTTGTAGACCGAAATGCCATGGTTTCACTCAATTTTTTTAATCAAAATAGTTTCAGCCGTTTTTGAGATATTTCCAAAAAAAAGAAGGAAAAAAACACATTTTTCATGCACGATTACAATACTTGACCATACCCTGTATGGTAAAGTAAAAAAAACAAACAAACATACATGCCAAATTCCAGGTCATTACTTACTTACAGTCCTTTGATATCTTTCCAAGCTGATTCGATTTTTTTCTGAGTTTTCCATTTTTGATTCTGAAGTTTTTAAGTTATAAAACACAATTTGATCTGTTCTTTGTTTTAGAAAAAACAAACAAAAACATTTTGGCACCAAAACAAACTTTCTATCACTTTCCGTTCTTGACTTATCGTGGATATCTTAATTCAGACAGACAGAAAAACAAATTATACTCAACTATGTTTTTTCTCCTTTTCCAAGATAACCTTCTAAACAAGATAAGAAAAAATAAAATAAAATCGAGGGAATTCACTGCTTGAACCCGTTCCGAAGGGAATATTGATGTTTCGATATCTTACAAAGTTTTCATATCATTCATCAGAGTAGGAATGAGCAGTAATCAATACGAGAGTAATTGAAATGAAAGATATTCATTGAAATTATGAGATATGATACCATGTTCCCGGACTTGGCATTCAATATAAATTATTTTTGCAGGGATTGGGTTGGAGACTAAGGTGGCTTCAAATAAATCAATAATAATACCTGTAATTACACAATGCATACAACGGGACTTAAAATTCCCTTTTTGATATATAGGTACTCTTATAAATTGTCATAAAGATAAAACTTAAACTTATTGTTAAGCTTTATATAAACTGTAAATTGAAATTTTCTTTTTGCCGAGAGTAGCAGAATTTTTATAAATTGAATGAGACAATAAAAAGAGCGTCTCTTCTGCTGGAAAAATCGTTATAAGTAAATTAAAAATTTATTTTTCCAGCAAAAGACACACTCTTTTATTGTCCCTTCAATTTATGTAATCTGTCTTAAATTACTATTAATAATATTAAAAACAATCAATTTTATATTTATTGTAAATTGAATTGGCTAAGGGGCCAGTAAAGGGAAAATAAAAAGTTGAAATAAAAGTCAACTTCTATTTGTTACTTTATTTTGGGCAGACGCAATCGATATTTCAACACGTTTCGAGCGCTATACCGCTGCTCTTTCAATCAGTGCACGTCAACTGGAAAGAGATCATTGCATGCTTTAATTTTTTGTTTTAACATTTATAATAAATTTTTAAAGAGGTGGAAATGAGGATTATATACTACTCACCCAAGTCACAAAAACACGTAAAATCTATTTCCAGCAGACGTTTTACATTAAGAATCATTACACTGGTAAAACAAGTTATTCCAACAGAACAATCTCAAATACTGTCTTTCGACCTGCCTTCATTATACATACACAGAAGCAAAGTTCCCACTCCACTCAAGATCAACGCACCCAGGCTATTTATAAATACACATATCACACAAAGATCGATAATTGATACAAAATTTAAATAACTAAAGTTAGTCAATTGATATAAAAAGTCCATATTATACAATTAAAAGTCAGTCATTTGGTATAAAATTCATATACATAACCAATATATTATATTTATTATTTTTGTTCAGAAAATTTCTTGAACTAAAATTTTTGTAATTTTGATTTAAAATAAAGTAAAAATAGAGAGAATAAACTCTTTATTTAACATTTCTTTTTAAATAAACGAATATTTCACTTAGAGAAATGAAAGAACTGGCACGGAATAGGGACAAAGGGGTGCGGGTCGTTGATAAAACAAGTGTTAGCCGGGCGTAAATTGAGCACTGGGCGCGCCTAACAGAGAAACCAGCAGAGGCTTAAAGAACGATTCAAATTTAAAAATAGATATCAGCTTAGTTTTGCTGTGAATGTATGAATAAATTTCAGTCAATTATTTATAATAATTTTTAAAGTGTTAAACAAAAAAAGCCTCTGCTGCCTTTCAGCTACACGCGCCCTGCGTTCAATTCTGCCCCTAATGATGAGTTTAGGTCTCTTTGAAGTCTGGTGGGTAAACAAAAAGCAGAAAAGAATTTGAAACTTTTCGGTAGGTTTTTATTAGTTCTTCAAAATAAGACGAAAATGAAGAATATCTCTTTTTAACCGACTTCAAAAAAAGGAGGAGGTTCTCTATTTTTTTTTTTTTTGTGCCTATGTTTACCTCATATCTCCGCCAATTGTAAACCGATTTTGAAATTTTTTTGCATTGGGTCCAGTCTACCTTCCGATTGGTCCCATTTTTTTCATAGGTATTAGTACCTTTTTTGTTAGGTTTGTTCAGGACTAACTTCTTTGTTTATGAACCGATTTCGATGATTCTTTTTTATTGGAAAGGGGTATCTTAGGGATGGTGCAATATTAATTTGGTTAAGTTCTGATGATATGATCACTATTAATAACATCACTAAAAAAGAAAAATAAAAATAATTTTTAAGATAAAAATAAAACCGACTTCAAAAAAATTAAATGCAACAAATAAAATACACTAAAAGGTATAAAATAATTATTATACTTATTTAGTTACAACTAAACGACGAAATATTAACATGAAATTACTTTTTGAAGTCGGTGCCAAACATATACCTTTTATGAATCGCACTCGACGGATCTTACTTAGTACGTTTGGTCGGGCACGCTCGCTTATAGGTATAGTTTGTTTGGGACCGACTTCAAAAATAATTTCATGTTAATATTTCGTAGTTTAGTTGTAACTAAATAAGATAATAATTATTTTATACCTTTTAGTGTATTTTATTTGTTGCATTTAAATTAATTTTTGAAGTCGGTTTATTTCTATCTTAGAAATGTATATTTTATGTGGAGGGTTTGTTAACTCTTCTTTCTATTTATAGATAGTAGTCAATCCAGGGTTGGGACTAGAAGTATAGATATTGAAACCAGTGGTGGTTTTTGTTATGAGGATTATTCAGATGGTTATTTAGATTATAAGGATTTAGGGAAGAATGGTATGAATTTAAATAGGTCTGGTTCCTACAAGTTAGTTAATTCTGACATTAATTATGTAGGTTTGCATTTATATGAGAGATCTGGCTTTGATTTGTGGAACAGTCTATTTATGTAGTAGTTGGAGTTATAGTCCTCTCTCTCCTATGATTAAATCAATTATAAATTTTGTCCAAGTCCTAAAGTCGTGAGAGTTGTACAAAATTTTATTTAGTTCTCACAAGCAGAGATTAGCTGAGGTAGAGCGAGGTCATAGCAGCCTTGTTAAGGTTTTGACCAGGTTTCCTTAACAACTTATGGCAAATGCCGGGATGGCTAATGCGTCGCTACTCCTAGTATCGGGTTTTTGTGAAGAATTTTTAAATTATTTTTGTCTTTTAATAGAAATCTAAGGGATTCTACGGTAACTGTGGCGCCGCGATCTTACGACGATTCATAGTACTCACCAAAATAAAACGAAAATGAAGAATACTTTTTTCGAGATTTCGCTAGTTTTCGAGATGTTTAAAAAATACTGTTTTTGAATTTCATTTTTATCTTATTTTCAATTGTTTTTAACAGAAACCGTAGTATCACGGGTTCCGTGTGGCGCCGCTATCCGATGACCGATTCTTTTAGAGCAAAATAAGTTGGAAAGTAAAAATAAAATTTTAAATTACAAATTTGAACTGAAATTGAGTTTATGGACTGTGATGTCTCAAATTGTCTCAAGTGAGCGCCAGTGGGCGTTGGCAATTTTCACTTTTAGAACTTTTCGTAGGTTCGGTTCTATTCATCATCTCGGTTCATTTAGATAAAAAAATGAGTTCCCGAACAAAGGTTCAATAAAGATATATTCAGTTCGGCTCGGTTCGGCTCGTATATCTTCATCATTTCGGGCTGGTTTTTAGGCGATTAGGTTAAAATTTTTAATGTGAAACGCATGTCCTAGAAATCTTAACTCATAGTAAATGAATATTTCATATAATATTTATTTACTTTAATCTTTATTAAAGAGTGTTTCACCTTGCACCAACACCACAATCTCTATTAATTATCAAAACTTGTAGGTGCGCTCTCTGGCTGACCGAATCTGTTCGATCTTCGTTATAACCTGCGATTGAAAATTATCGGAGTCGAAGTCCAAGTCGGAGCTGTAAAATCAATCCGAAGTTCCAACCTTTCGGAGTCGGAGTCGAAGCTCCGTCGCGAAGCGCATTGAATTTGTCATATTTGTACGGTGTGCGCGCGAGGAAACCGGAGAGATAAAAAATAGAGTAGAGACATTTTATTAATAGTTAATACTAAATGCATATATTTTATATACCGGAGTGAGTTTTTTATCTTGAGACAGTCTTATAACTCAAAAACAGTGCATTATATGAAAAAAAGTTTCAAATAAAAAGTTTATTTATATCATATCATATATCCCCTTCCACCAATTTACAAATCTAGAATTTTATAGAACAAGTAAACTCCACATAGATTAAAATCATTTTATTAATAGTAATTATTTAATATTTTTAAAATTGTGTTAAAGTTAAAGTATCCAAAATATTTGAAATAGTTAAGTAATGTTTTCTACCAGGTGAGTTTTTTATCTTGAGACAGTCTTATAACTCAAAAACAGTGAATTATATGAAAAAAAGTTTCAAATAAAAGTTTATTTATATCAGGGGGAAACTAAACTACGCTATTGTTTGTCGACCTAGAACAAGCTTTCATGAGTATTTCGAAGTCAACTTCTGTTTTTTAAATGGAAACCTATATGTTTCTGTACATATTCTGAATCTACAAAAAAAAACTGAACAACTTTTATAAAAACTATTTTTTTATACGACATCAAATAATAAAAAATATTAAATCAATTAGATCTCAAAAAAATTATAATAATTATTTTTAACAATCATTCAACTTAATTATCAAATAATAATAATCAAATAATTAATTATTAAATAAATATTTATTAAATCGAAAAGTCACAACAATGAAAATAAGTGTTTATAATGATATTAAAACTTCGTTATACTCAGATTTAAGAGATTATTTTCTACTTAATAGAACTATTTAAAAGTCTTGAGTTTAAAAAGGTTTATTTCTCGTATCAATCCAGTAGATAGTTATATTATTGTATTACCATAATAAAAATGGAGCATTTTTTGTTCAAGACAGAATTGAAATGGTCTTAATTTATGCGGTGAATGTGGAAGAAGTGTTATGTGGGGCTGTCATTGAAATGGATGCCGAGCGTTTTCCTGACAGGGATACACCCTCACAAGCTTCATTTCATCGTGTTGTAAATTTGTTAAAAAAACAAGAAATTTAAAGGGCTATGAAGAAACTTAAAAAGGTCAAAATAACGAAATTGGAACTGGAATTCATCCAGAAGACTTTGAGATACACTCTGGAATACGTCACAGAACATTGTCGCAAAATTATTAAATTATTTATTTAATAATTAAATATTTGATCATTATTATTTGATAATTAAGTTGAATGATTATTAAGAATAATTGAAAAGTTTTTGTTTTGCCGAGAGTAGCAGAGTTGTTGATTCACAAAGAGAAACAAAAGAGGTTGTCCTCTGCTTGATGCAAATAAACATACACACATATATATCGAGATGATATATCTGTATATATATTATTTATTTGTTTGAGACTATAGTTTCGAAGACTTGGTCTTCATCATCAGTTTTTCTTCAATTATAAATGTTTCTATCATATGGATGTCGAATATCACTGCTGGAGGGCTAGGAACTAACTTCTAACTTAGTTCCTAGCCCTCCAGCAGTGACGAAAGAACACCAAGTTTTCAATATCCATATGATATTGACTCCATGAAAAACATTTATAATTGAAGAAAGACTGATGATGAAGACCAAGTCTTCGAAACTATAGTCTCAAACAAATAAATAATATATATACAGATATATCATCTCGATATATATGTGTGTATGTTTATTTGCATCAAGCAGAGGACAACCTCTTTGTTTCTCTTTATGATTAAGAATAATTATTAAGATTTTTCTTTGAGATCTAATTGATTTAATATTTTTTATTATTTGATGTCGTATAAAAAAATAGTTTTTATAAAAGTTGTTCAATTTTTTTTGTAGATTCAGAATATGTACAGAAACATATAGCTATCTATTTAAAAACAGAACTTGACCTCGAAATACCCTTGAAAGCTTGTTCTAGGTCGACAAACAATAGCGTAGTTTAATTTCCCCCCTGATATAAATAAACTTTTATTTGAAACTTTTTTTCATATAATGCACTGTTTTTGAGTTATAAGACTGTCTCAAGATAAAAAACTCACCCGGTATATATATATATATATATATAGTATATACATATATAAAATTTATGCGGAGGAAATTTTATATATAGGTAGGTACTTGACAAATATAAATCGTTAAAAGTCTACTATTAATAATAATAACAATTCGCTAATTTTTATTTTCTTGACATTGGCGCTTAATATAATTTAAAAAAATTTAAATAAACTAATTTAATTATTCTTTTAATAATACTTATATTTGACTCTAATCATATCTTTGCTAATGTATTCATCAACAGTCTGGAGGGCAATCAGAAAGAATAACATGGATAGACAGGAGAGAATTCAGCACAAAGTGTTTAGACATCTAGCATACCTTTCGGGCAATCATTAGTCGAGGTACGACCATGACTACACTTCAACGCGAGGGGTGACCCGCGATTGGAATTAGGTGTCACGTCTTTGGAATTATCTGGAACTATTTTGGAATTCATTAGATAATTCCTCTTTATCTATTGTCTTCTATTTGGAAATGAGAGTGGAAGTGGAATTAGGTGTAGGTACAAGATATTAGGTCGCGGTTCACCCCTCGCTTCAGTTGCTGAAACTTTCTGCCTTGCTTCTGTTACATCTTCCATGATTGCCTCTGATGTTATATTTGTGTACAAGATTAAGTCCAACCAGGTGAATTGTCCTGATCTTCCAAAACTAGTTTCTGTATCCATAACTCAAATTATGTTCTTCAAAATACTTTTTATCAAGGAGTACCATCCAGGAGGCACTCTGAAGCTAATCCAATATTCAGGATAAGTAGATGTTATAACGATTTATCTAAACAACTAGAAAACCCCTTGGATTTCTCATTGAACATTAATAAAGTCGCAGTCTTGTTCAAAATGATTACCCTAGTCTACAACTAACTATTCTACTATTATATTTCATTATATTACTATTATATTTCATTATATTACTATTATTCTATATTATTTATATTACTATATTGTTATTTAACATATACTCTATTATTATTTAACGGGTTATAGTGGTGTTTCACAAGAGGAAATAAAATTAAAAAAATTAAAAAATCTTTTAAATTATTTTGGAGATTTTTTATTTATCTCTATACATATTTCGGGCTATGAACCCTTCATCAGGAGGTTATACAGAACACTGAATATAAAAATTTTTACATTGTATCGATGTTATTATAGTACAGGGCGAGTGGAGGGGTGAGCCAATGGGAGTTGAAAGAATTGAGTGGTTGAATTTGAAATTCAACCACTCAATTTTTCAACTCCCATTGGCTCACCCCTCCACTCGCCCTGTACTATAATAACATCGATACAATGTAAAAATTTTTATATTCAGTGTTCTGTATAACCTCCTGATGAAGGGTTCATAGCCCGAAATATGTATAGAGATAAATAAAAAATCTCCAAAATAATTTAAAAGATTTTTTAATTTTTTAATTTTATTTCCTCTTTGTGAAACACCACTATAACCCGTTAAATAATAATTCCTTTGTTTAATATGTTTCACTATAAACCAACACCGCTTTCCCTAAACTTTATATACTCTATTATTATTATATTAATTTAATGATATTACTTTGTCTATTATTGTTAATGTTATTATACTTGATAATTATTGCATTATATTAATGTATATTAGGCATTTAGTCGTTGAAAATAATAAATAAATAAATAATCACCGCAACAGATTTCCAGACGTGACGAAGCATAATTATTTTATATTATTTTTCCTTAGGGAAATCGATTCTCCTCCACTCCTTCAATTTCAAAATGTTTATTTGTATTTTACAATTCAAAGAGAATAAAATCCTAATTCGAATTAAATATTATTTTAAATTGAATATTGGGTATTAATAGTGAAATAGTATAGAATAGATTATTTGGGTCACCTTGACAATTAGAGCAGACATCCTGGCAATGCGGTCTTGGATAATTACAACAGGTTTTTGTTTTTATAAAATTTCTCAAATATTTGCCAGAATGCGGTCGTTTAAGTCCTTGGATCTATACACAAGCACTTTTTTCTTCAATTTCTCACCACTCTAGATTATAATCTCACTCATTTTTCTTAATATTGTACGTTGTAATTACTCACCTGAATTTTTATGAATTTTTAAAGTTCTTTTTTCTTCTATCCTATTCTTTTTAATTATAAGTGCCTGGAAAACCGAGCGATGGTCGGTAACTTTTTGCCTCTAAATACCTTAAGTTTCAAATTTCAAGGCTATGCTGCTGCTTACCGAAGACGACATATGAACGATTAAAATATTTATTTTGCGACATGTCTAATTTACACCCTTTCTTTATTTCAATCGGATTAAAATTTATACACGACTAATAACTCATGAGTCTTGATAAGTTCACCAAATCGTTGGAGCCGTTTTCGAGAAACCGATTATATATACAAGAATTGCTCGTTTAATATAATAAGATTTACAATATATTTATCTTACCCTTAATAAAAAGAAAGTGGTGTTTCATCTATCAACGCACAGCCTAAACCTCTCTGATCTAGAAAAATGAAATTTGGATTGATTTATTTTTGTGGTAAGAAGGGATTTTTTGAAATTCGAACCTAAAGGGGAAAAGGGCTACAAAAATGTGTTTTCGGTGTTTGCCAAGATCTCTTAAACCTGGAAAAGATATCGATGGCATGGGCCTAGGCTTAGAAAGTAGTGAAGGATTGAATACGAAAAACATGTTGGTAGTTTTCTCTATTTGTCCCAGTCAGGAGATATGTAGTCATTTGGGGGAAATATTTAAAGTGTTCTATCTCCGCGAGTTTTTTTCAGCTTTTAGGATCCAAACTTGGTACATATGTTCTATTAATGCTACAATCTCGGAGGTTTTTATTTTCTGAACGCTCTGAACTGAAAAAATGGCGGGTTTTTTGATTTTCAGTTTGCACATAAAGGCTTCGCATCTTTCGTATATTGTTTGATTCCTCCAGATTTTCAGCAAAGGTAACGGATGCGATAACAACGAAGTTGTCTTCTAACTTATGTTTATTGCTATATAACGTTTTGATATTTTGACCGCAAAAGGGGTTTGGGGGGCGCACTAATGGAAATTATCCAATAACTCATAAACTATGAATTCTAAAGCACAATTGTAAGGGATGTGATTTCTTACAACTTTTGTTTAAAAAATGAAAATTTTTGCCCTTGGACCAAACTCAACTAAATTTTGTATAAATAATCTGTGGGCTTCTAGGGAGCTATAAATGCAAAATCTGGGAGCGGGGTGGGGTGCAGGGGCCCGGGGTGGGTGTGGGTGTGGAATAGGGGGGGGCGTAGTGGGGTGCAGGGTGGGTGTGGAGGTGGAATGGGGATGGGTGTGGGGGGCCGAGGGGGCGAAGCTCTCTGGTTAGCAAATAGGCCCGCCGAAGGCGGGTGTCGCAGCTATGTAGTAAGAATATATACAAACCTGTTTAATAAACAGATCTCACTAAAAATCAGAACATTTTAATTTTTTTTCTAAAATTTTGCTTAAATAAGACTCTCTTGGGGTAAAACAAAATAGCGTATGGTTGTGATTTAACTTTTAACCAAATAATCTACTAAACACATATATCTTTTTTCTTTCTCCCTTTAGTTAGTAGATATTAGAAATCCTTTATCATTTTTCTTAAAATCGTTAGTAGATCCTGGCCTTGTAATTTCTTTATCTCAGTCGAAAGTATTTCTCGTCGTTTGTTTTTATTTTATTGTTATCAAATAATCTAGTTCAGCTTATCTCAAAAGTGGTCCCTTTTCCCTTAGGGTTCCTTAGGGTATATCTTACGGGGTCCTTTAAACTAAAAATGTAGGAAGCTTCTGAGTTACCAAATCTGTCTCTCTACACATAGACTTTTATTAAAATAATGGATACTTCGCATGCAATATTTTCCAATTTCCAACTAGATATAGACACAATTTTATGCAATGTCTTTATTGCGAGTACCAAAATATTAGTTTGTATTGAATCTCTTTTGGAAACAATGCTAGACGCACTTTAATCAAATAGTTCATACGCATTTTAAACACTCAAGCAGTGGTATAAACACTAGCGTATTAAATTTAAACAACCTAATAAACTCTTTAATATTCTAGCTTAAAATACTACTTCTGTTTTTAAATAAAATCTGCAACTCTTTTTATGAGCATATTGAGCATATTGTGTAAGTAGCAAAGGAAAAAAACAATTACACTTTCATTAGTAATGCGTCTTTGTTTAATGAAAGTTTTAAATTATGTTAACAACTCAACAGACATTTCAATAGTAATTGCGTTTACAATACATCTGAAACTTATAACTATTTAAGCTTTCGGGGTAAACATTACCATTAGCTGGTGTAAACTCTGCAGTAATAAATTTGATGCGCTCTAATATAGTTTGCATACTCTTGTTGTAATCTAATATAAAACATTTAATTGAAATATTATTTTATTTTTAAACGACTTCAAAAAGGAGGAGGTTATTTTTAAATTATATAGGACTGTAGGTATACTATAATCTATGCGATTGGATTATTTAAAACCACGTTAAGTGAATAGTTAAACAATAGTAGTAAAAGAAAACATGAAGTTGTCAACTATTGAATTAGCGGTGTTGGGGATAATTTTTATCATTTATTATGTCAGATTCTCTTGTTGTTTCTTAAGCAATATTAACTCTATTTTATTCTATGTATTATCCGCAATTTGAGCTAATAGTAAAAGTATCAATAGGTACCCACTTAAATTTTAGGTTAACTCAGTTAACACGAGACATGTTAACACGAGAGCTGACGTTTTCATCGGGGTGTGTTAACACGTCAGCGTCAGACAGGGTGTGCACACTACGCTGACGTGTTAACTCCTCAGTTGTTCTTTGGTTGCTTATACAGACAGGAATACATCGTTGCGGAATGGATAAGAGACTTTTGGATGGCTAATCCAAATGAATAAAAAATTATAAATGGAATTTGAGTGATAATTGGCTTCTTTATTAAATTAAATCGCCTTTAGAAATAATAAAAGGAAATCTAAATAATAATAATCATTTTACATAATTATTAAATTCATTCATTCAATTCATTCACTTATTTAGTTCTCACAAGCAGAGATTAGGTGAGGTAGAGAGAGGTCATACCACCCTTGTTAAGGTTTTTGACCAGGTTTCCTTAACAGCTTATGGCGAATGCCGGGATGGCTAATGCGTCGCTTGCTCCTGGTATCGGGTTTTTGCGCGGAATTTTTAAATTACTTTTTTGTCTTTTTATGGAAATCTATGGTCATGTTATTTGTTAATGAGCATACATTTCTATTTTTTTGTTAAATTGTTGTAATTAATTTGTATTGATGTTTATTAATGTATTGTAGCTAGATTGTATTGATGTTTGGAGGACCTAGCCACCGAGGACTTGTGCCTCTAAGCAGGTCGAGAAATAAAGATTTATTTATTTATTTATTTATTTATTTATTTAAATATTTGAATTCTTAAATTTGATTCCTATTATTATTAATTATGAAAATTAAAATTGATAGATTATTAATATCTTTTATTTATTTGAGTATTTCTCTGAGTTCTTCTCCCATGTTCATCATTGGCTGACGGCCTGATGAGTTCTGGGAATTTATATTTAGAGCTGACGCGTCAGCGAGCGAGCTGCGACGCAACTCGTCATAACCCGACACGTCAGCCTAATGTGCACACTCCTAATTAAAATAATTGATTAATTTTTTTTGCACTCGTCAGCTGACGAGTTAACACGTGTCGTCGTGGCTTAAGTCTATCAAAATGTCTTAGTTATAATGTATTATTTATTCTCGTTCAATAAATAATTATAATTAATTATGTGTGATATCAATAGCGAATTACCCCTAGAATGATCATTATTGAAAACCAATTTCTTCTTTTTAAGTTAATAAAAATTTATTTTATTTAATTTTATATTTTAAAAGTATTTATTTTATTTTTAGTAGATATGGCCAGTGGCGTCCACAGAAAATTTTTCCGGGGGGGGGGGGGAGATAAAGCTTAAAGAGAAATACTTTTTAAATTTAAATATTTAATTTTTGAGTTTTTTACAAGTAGAATACACTAATACAGTAGTGTTTAAATACAAAAACACATATAAAATATTAAACATAGTTTACTGATCCCGGCCTTAAGTCAGAGCTGTTACAAAAATTTTTATTCTGATCTGGGGGGGGGGGGGAGTCAAGTGGACCTTCTCCTGAGGACGCCCATGGATTCGGTCAATATAGATAGTAGACTAGACTTACTGTGGATATATATGGTATATATAGTAACGCTTTCATATGATTAGAAACATACAGCAACGCCTGCGTAAATGTTAGGTATGCATTCAAATCGGACGCACTGTGTTGCTGGTTGCATTGTCAGGCTATGAATATTAGCTGAAATCAGAAGTGCTAGTTAATGAGAAAGTAAATGTATTATTCTTATGAGAAGAGATTTTGTCTCTCCGATAACTTTATGGTAGTAGAAATCAAGAAGGAGAATCCCCTATTACATTACAAATAATTAATAATTCAATAATCTATAAGTGATGTAACGCTTATTATGATTTCCGCCATTTATGCTCTTTCTTTTTGAGTATTAAAAATATTTTTAAAATCTCAAATTAAACCTTGACATTCCATGATTAAATTCTATTTTTAAATTATTTCTCATAATATAAGTTTTATATAATATTTTTGTTGATTTCATAAACATTAGAAGATAAGATAAAACGAATTTTCATCTGCTATGGGGCATGTTTCAATATCATCACCAACGTTATCAACATGTATCTTCTTTAGTTCTTAGATGGGTCTTCACTGAATTTTTAAGAGTATAAGACCATTTTCATCTAATGATTTCGAGGTGTTAGCCATAATTTTTATGTCAGAATGAATGATTTCACCACTTCGGAAATTGAACCTGAGTGTCAAAAGTGCTATCCAACACATTGGTTTGTCTTTAGAGGCGAAAAGATCTGACTCTCAAAAAATTATATTTAAAATATATAGACTGACTGTATACTAAGATTTAGAATCGCTTAACCGCAAGATTTTTTAGAGTAAAAAAATTTTTGAGTGAATTATATGCTAAACCGGTTTACCTCAGATTAAAAATCAATGTACTGATAACATTTTCGACTCTTGGTTTAATTTCTGAAATCGTGAAATCAACCCTTCTGACATTTTATAAATATCATCCCTAACACCTCGAAACCAGTAGTTGATAATCTCCAGTTGTTTTCATAAGAAATCTTAACTCTGCTACTATTGGCATTTTAACGTTTCAAGGCGAAAGATTTTGAAGAAGGTTGATCTAAAGGATGGTTAATAGAGTAAAGGGTGTGTAGTTTCACAGTGAATGAAATAAAACTCAAAGAGGTTTATGCAAACTCAATATATTTCGGATTATTAGTCCATCATCAGGGAGTTTACAAGTTAATACTAATAATCCTCGTTCAATTATTATTAGTATTAACTTGTAAACTCCTGATGATGGACTAATAATCCGAAATATATTGAGTTTGTATAAACCTGCTTTGAGTTTCATTTCATTTACAACTACACATTACTCTATTAACTAACATCATGTTTCACCTAAAACCTACACCACTTTCCATAAGTAAAAAAGATCTAAAGGATGATAATATTAAATGAAAGGTGTTGCAAAATAAAAAAAATCCACTCTATTATTTTATTCATTACATTGAGTAAAATATAACATTTTATAATATAATATTCAAATCTAATTCTCAATTTTTAACTGGTAGAAGACGGCCCCTACATTCTCCAAACCCCACTCGGTATCCATCGCCATAACAGCATCCTAAGTAAAAAACACAATTTTATTATTATTATTATTTTATCCAAATAATTATTCTATAATTACGAAAATAATATCTTTATCTGATATTTATGGGGTCTCTGGAAAGTTCAATGTTGTATTTCGTATATTATTTCAATTGGAAACTAAAATACAGCTAGAAAATAATATATTGTGGTTAAATATTTTTAGAAAACTGAAAATAAAGTCTTTGAAATTATAATATGAAATTAATTATTAAAAATACATAATATATATATATATTTGTTTTACTTTTTGTGTGAATTTTTAATAAAACTTATTTTAAAGACAAATCAATGAGACTGTCCTCTGCTGATCTGCTTGATGCAAATTTGACCTACTTATAATATTAGTGATTTTGGTGTTCCACAAATTTTTTATTTCATCAAAAGTATTCCTTGACTTCGAAATGGTTCAGAACCACTGATTTAGAACATTTTTTACCTGAAAGAATGACTTCATCACCATCCTCTAAAAATACCCGAGTACTTCCATCGTTAAGCCGTATAGGTTCCCCTTCAACAATAGCGATTTCAAGCAAACAAGCTAGCGATTTGGGATCCTGGAATCAAATTAATCAGTAATAAAAAAAATTAGGATTTCAAATTCAATGCAAATAATTTTACTTTTCCACTTAGTGTCCCTGATCCTAAAAGATCCCCGGGGTTCAAATTGCAGCCAGTTACTGAATGTTGAGTCACTTGTTGTTTAATTGTCCAATAAACATTGTTATAATTACTTAAGCTTACTCTTGTTGGAACTTTGGATTTCAATGCTGCAAATCACAAAATATAAAATTGTATTATATGGTATCAAAAAATATAGTCGTATAATTCTGTTTTTATACCCTCACTGATATAGGTCAGTGTTTCCCAACCTTTTCTGTGCCATGCCTCACCTAACCCTTTCTAAAATTCTTATGCATCCTATATAGAAAAGACCTAATTTTTTTTCTTATTTATATGTTACAAAAACAAAATTTTGTTGATTAGTATTCTGTATGGTTCTATATACATATATTTAAGTGTATTCTATAACTAGCTACTTACTATCGAATTTTGTTAACTTTTATTTTTTAAATAAAGGTAACAATTTTTATAGAATTCTATATTTAAACTAAAACTAAATTTAATTATAGTATCTTTGAACATTTCAGTTTTGCTCTTTTCCTTTCTTCCGAATTGTTATTATTATTATTATTACTTAAGACTCCGCAGACTCCAATAGCTTCAACCGCAGTAGTCTCGCGATATATATCTTTTTCAAAAAAAAGCGCGATCCAAACAATTCTTGTTAATATGTCAATTATTCTTTGATATATTAATGAGAAAAATTATAAATTTATTTAACATCATTATTTCAAGTTAGAAATATATAAGTTCAGATATTATTTTCACTCAATATTTGACAAAAATCACCTACATTTGATTCGCGATTGAATCAAATGTAGGAAACTATACGATTATTATCATTATTTTTTTTTGTGAATCCTAAGATAATTTACTAATTTTATAAATATTTTTTTTTATTTTCAAGGAAAAGGGACTAAAAATACATAAAAAAATTCTTAACCAAAAATAAAGTATGTGTTATTTTGAGTTTACTTTTATGCTTACTGATAATTGTTTTATTGAACACGAACAAACAATTGTATTGTCTGCACATCTGCTCATTCTTGAAAACGATTGCAGAAAAAGGCGATCGAAACGTCGTAGTTATATTGTATTATTTGTTCGTGTTCAATAATAATTATTAATAATTATATGTGATTTACACAAAATTTCAACCCATAATTAAGATATTCACCAAAATACCAGTTTTAGCAGCTACATATGTTATCTAATCAATGTTTTTACAATATTTAAATTTAAAAGGATAAAAAAAGGAAAAGTAAAATTTGAGGAACTCCATGACTCGTTACTCTGTAAATTAATAATTATAAATGATAAATAATTAAATTTAGACATTCAATTCGATTTATTTACGTACCTAGAGTCAAAAAGCTGTTTCTAATTATTTGAAATAAGAACATGTTTTTTAAATATATATATATATTTATGTTAAATTGGTTGAATAATTAATAACTAATTAACGTTTCGCTGACATCGGAGGAGAAAATAACATAAAAAATCGAATGATCAAATTTTCCCCATCTAACTTAGCCTAAAAAAAGGTATTGACACCAACTATATTTAATTAGACTCTTTTTTGGTTATTTTATTATAATAAAATAATAAAATTGCTTAAAAAGTGGTTTTGAGAATTTTCCATTAAATATAATTAGGAGAAATTTGGTCCGCTTGGTAATCTTATCAAGTAACGGGATTCTTTCAATCTGAAGGAGTTGAGCTTTAGTTGTGGTCGAGAATTCATCGGGCAACAGCAAAAAACACCTACACTCACCCAAAGGTAAACAACCCTTAATATCTACCCCTATATTCTATATTTATTCTATTTCGATATATGTATATTATATAAAACCCAGAAACCATTCTTGACAATAGTGAAAGAATTCAAAATAAATTGGTGGAAAAAGTCAAACTTTTTCAAGAATCGGTATGCTGTTTGGAGTTTCAGTGAATTAATTATTTAAATGACAAATATCTAAATCTGATTTTAATTTAGATTTGATATTTTCTTACCTAGAATATAAATTCAAAATCTACTCTCTCCAGTTAGAGTCACAGCAAATAAATGTTTTTTTACATTTTTGTCTGAATTTTAGTGAAATCAGCTAATTAAAGAACTCGGGCTAGTTTTGCGAGCGCTTCATCAGGAGGTTTAACAGAAACCCGTTTTCTGTTAAATAAAAAAAATCTCCAAAATAATTTAAAAGATTTTTTTAATTATATTTCTTCTTTGTGAAACATCACTATAACCCGTTAAATAATTCCTGTGTTTAATATGTTTCACTATAAACCAACACCACTTTCCCTAAACTTTATATATATTGAGTTTAAATATTTCTAAACTTTCCAAATTCTTTAATTAAGGTAGTTGTTCCGCCAAATGCGTTTTCGTAGGATTTTTCTGAAATTTAGATATATTATTATTGAAATACTTGTACATCGATTGGTGGCAAAACGAAATTGATGAACAATACAGTTCCGGAGATATTTAATTTCAAAAATCGATTTTTTCGGGCTCTTTAGCATTGCACTATACGGGATATCGGAAAGTTTACATACATATTTAATTATAATTAAGAAACCCTTCGTACAATTTTTATAAAAAACTAAACCAACATTAAACAATAACCAATACATATTTTAAGACAAGTTCATTCATAGTTACAACACAGTTTCTGAGATAATAAGGAATAAATAATGAAAAATGTATATAAAAAAATTCTCACTAAAAACATTTTGACAACAGCGCATTTATTAAACCAGCGAAAGAGGGAGTAAAAAGTAGAAAGCGCGCGTGCGCTAGATTTTTTCAAAATTATAATTTTCATAAGATGTAACGTAGGCGTTGATTACATTTGTTAAAAAATAACAAAACGATTTTTATAGAAATTTTTTGAAAATATTATTATTTTTATTATTATTAGTTCACTCTTTAAAGTATATAAGTTTAATTTTTTTCTGGATAAGGGTATGGCTAATCATTTTTTACTTTACCATACAGGGTGTATGGTCAAGTATTGTGATCGTGCATGAAATAAGCGTTTTTTTCTTCTTTTTTTCGAAATAATAATTGTTTTCTCAAAATGTCTGCTAGTCTGTTAGTTAGTCTGTGCGTTACCAAATTTTTGTGGACGAGCTAGCTCAAAAACTAGTGTGAATATCGAAACCAAATTTCACACGTAGTTTTGGTCCATTGACATTAAGAGCTGGTTAGATTTTGGTGCATATCGACCCAAAATTAAGGGGGAGGGTTAAAATTTAAAATTATAATCTTTTCAAACTAAAAAAAAAAAACAAGAAAAATGAAATATACAATAAAATAAACCTATAATAATGAAAATATTTTTTCTGGGGCCAAAATTAATGGTGGGGGGGGGATCTAGGCCAATTTTAGCAAACTCAACCAAATTTTGTACACATAATCAGCGGACCCCCTAGAAGTTTAAAAATACAAAAACTAACCACCCAAAATGTATGTTTCTTTCCAGTACTGACATGAGTTAATGTATAGCAATCTTGACATTTTATTGAAAAAATAGAATTCAAACCTAATCGCCTTTCATCAACAATATTTTTTAATAAAATATCTTTCTGACAGTGACAACAGGTTAGGTTATCCGCCAACTCGCCCACTTCAATTATTCGGGTACCTACATTAGCACTCTTAGTACACATTTTTTTTCGTTTTTTTCCCTCATTCATTACCGCAACAGCTTTTAATCGTTTATTTAGAACTTTTTGATTAATAAATCGACCTTTAAAATGTATTTTATCATTCATTTTATCTGTCATTTTAATGTCATGTATAAAAATATTCATTCTCTTTCAATGTTGCCAAGTTTCTCAAACGAGCACGGGATTGGCTAGATTTGGTACAAAAACAGCAAAAAGTGTTGGCCTTATGAACTATGAATCCTTATTGACTGTTCTATATACTTGAGCATTAACTTTTTGCTGGTATTGTCGCGAAACAACTACCTTAATTGAATGTTCTCTAAATATATAATAACGAGAATCCATTTAGTCCAAGTGCAATAGTCAAAAGGCCGTTCCTAGAATAATAGAAATTAAAAAAATAGCTTTTAGTAGTCTAAAACATGTCTAGACTTGTATTTGGTTGCCTTAGCTAATATAAAGGAAAAGAGACCATTCTATCGGCGCCCTTTTTAGCCATGTGGACCGGGGCTAGAATTGGCTCACAATATCCCATGTTTGTCAACGGAGTTGATTATGGGATTGAATCTCTCACCTCGTAAAAAAAACACATGTTATTAGAGATCTCAAGAAAATATTGCAAAGAGGAGGACATCGCTAAAATGGCCCTCTCTACTAAAAACTAACCTGATGTAATAAAGCTGGTCATTTTATTTGAAAAGTTTGAAATCCACTGGTTTTCAGCTTTCTAGCCCAAATCCTTCACTTGTTTCCAGCTCATCACAATTAAAGACTTTTAAAAATTCACCTTTTCTTTCAATTTTCTATTCAAACAGTTTCGGTGGTTTTGTCTCCAGTGAAGTGTATCTTATATTTAAGAGCAGATTTTTTTAATGAAATATCTAAGTTTTCGGAGTATTAAAATAATAGAAATTAGTCTCATTGCTTAAATGTTTCTATTTACCAATTTGGCCACTATAAAATTAGTAGATGGCAGCACTTAGTGGCAACGCCTGTATTTAGACAACCTTCTTAGACGAAAGATGGCATTTTTCAGGGTATGATTAATTAAAGACGTCAGCTGCCAGCTAGCTAGGATCGTTTATGTTTTGTTATGTTTTAGCTAGCTAGCTTGCTATAAAAACAAAACGAATTTTCTATATCCAATCGAGTAATTTTAATCCATAAGAAATAACAGATAAAATATTTCTAATTAAAACGACTGATGATGAAGGCCAAGGCCTAATCTCTAGGTAGTCTCTAAAAAATAATCTAATGATATGTATTGAATTTTTGATCATTACTGTGATTAAAACATTTCTGAAACGCGGAGAAAAATAATTATCAACCATTATTTCTTTTCTATCTACATATTTATGTTTGTGACTAGATTTATATGTTCCCAAAGAATTTGCTTAAAAAAAATTATTATAGAAAATCGATCTCTAAAAAAAGGCCTAAAAACCCAGCGAAAATAATACAACATGAAATTTCATTTTACAAAACATTGGCGTCGATACTATTTAAAAATTATTATTGATCATTTTCAATAATTAAGTATTATTAAAGATAATATAATTTTATCGATGAAGAAGAAAGTTGAAGTTGGTAAGCAGTTTTAACAATATTAAAATTAAAATTGGCACTTAATCACTGAAGATAAGTAAACTAATAATCGAAACATTAGTATGTATTAATAATTAAAATTGTAAAAGATTGAGAAAGTGATTTTATATTAATATATAACTACATAAATTAAAAAAAGAAAATTATTTTTATTATTTTTAAAGAAATACCTAGATAGTGTCATCTACTAAATCCGAGATGTCATAGATGATTTTTATTACATACTAGCTGCAAGGCCCGCCTTCGGCGGCCCTCTTGCTAGCCAAGGGACACGCCCCCTAGACCCCCCCCGCACCATGCACCCATTCCCAACCCCCGCACCACCATGCCTCTGGGCCCTCACCTGAAACCCCCTGCCCCCACCTTCCCTGGGCCCACCCCGTCCCCTCAACCTCAGCCCCCACACCACCCCGCACCACCCCACGACGCCTCTGGACCCTCACCTGAACCCCCAATTCCACCGTGCACCACCACCCCCGAACCGCACCCTCCACCCACGCCCATTCTTCTAGATACCACCTCCGCTATGCCCCCGGACCCCACCCCGCCCAACCCCCGCACCCCATACCCTAACCCACCCCTACTCCATTCCACATCACCCCCGCACCCACCTCCTGCACCCAGTTTTTGAATTTCTAGCCTTCTAGTGACCCACAGATTATATATACAAAATTTGGTTAAATTGGCTCTAAGGGTAAGAATTTTCATTTTTTACCCCCCCCCCCCCAATTTGGGTGGTTAGTTTTTGCATTCCTAGCCTTCTAGTAACCTACAGATTATGTACACAAAATTTGGTTAGCTTGGTCCAAGAGCAAGAATTTTCATATTTTGACCCTCCCCCCTTTTTGAGTGGTTTTTTGGGGGAATTTTTTTAAACAATAGTCAGAAATCACATCCCATACAACTTTGCTCATAATAAAATTTGGCGTAGAGTTAATAGTTTAGGAGTTATTTGATAATTTTCATTCGTGCGCCCCCCCAAACCCCTTCTGGGGTCAAAATATCAAAACGTTATATAGTTAAAAACGTAAGTTAGAAGACATCTAATGTAAATATGAAATTTCATTATAATCCCTTCATCCATTTTTACGTGAATCGTGAGCAACTTTTCGGAAACGACGGAAACATACATACATACATCCAGACAGACATACAGGAATTTTGTTGAGGGTGTTTTCGTTCATAACTTTGCTTGAAACGCGTTCAACCAAAATTTGGCGTGATTTGGACCAATGTACAGACAAAACCTTAATTTTATATATATAGATATAGATTAGAAAGGCTGTGTTGATTCTTTAGGGAATTGAATCCGATTGCCAAAAATAGCGATCCAGGCCAATCGGCTGCCCTTAAAGTGGACCCAGCTTGATACATATGTCAGATGGGTCCACCTCAAAGAGTAGCCAATTGCCCGCAATTCATTTTTGGCACTATGCTACCTAGGTACTGAAACAGCCCTTCTGACATATTCTTCTTGGCACTTTATAATTTATTCATTTATTACAAAATATCTATGACAACTCGGATTTAGAGGATGACATTCTCTGGTATTTCTTTAGAAATTTAATCATTTTGAACATTTTTATAAAGTATTTATTTATTTTTATATATTTTTTTTTATTAAGAGCAGAACATAAAAATAAGAATCCAAATGCTCACTGGAAGGCCTTTGACTAGTAAATAAAATTTTTACATATAATTTCCCACAAGATTAATAAAAGAATATATAAAAAAAATTTCACCATGTTTTCACAAGTAAATACAGTTCATAACACAAATAAATATATGTATAAAATATTAAATTTACTTACTTACGATATCAGCTTGAACAGTGATATTAAAATTATATGGATCATCGTGATAGAGATAGTCTAAAGGTCTTGGTTCCTGTTTTAAATTAGGTACTTTGAAGGGTTCCAGAGCTTCCATGGTGACAACCCAAGGGCTAATCGAAGTGCCCAGATTTTTCCCCGTAAACGGCCCTAAAGGGACCCACTCTCTTTTTTGAATATCTCTGGCTGAAATAAACAAACGTCCAAAAACAAAGAGGAATTGAAAAGCCAATCAGTTGGTATTTTCAGTAATTCATACAAGAAAAAAAAATTATGAAAAATCTCATTCATTAAATTCTCTGATGTTTCGAAATTTAATTGTATTTTTTTATTGGGTTTTAATGAGTTATTTTTGAATTGGTTGTATATCTGACTTAAATTATTAAATGATTTTTTTGTTTGTATTTAAAGTTCTGATTAAGAAACGTCGATATCAGAAATGTTAGAGAAATGAATGAATATTTTTTCCCAAAACCAATTTTAAAAAAGTTTTTCATGTGATTATGAAAAGCCAAAGTTTTGAAATTCTTTATGGTTTAGAACTAGAGCACAAACAAAGTTTGACTACAAACAGATATTCAGCGAAACAGAAATACTTTTTAAAAAACTACATTTTAGAAAAAAAAATTTAAATCAATTGAAGCTTTATACACAACCTTTTTAGGACACTTCAAAAATGCCATTATTTTATCTTGATGATTAAAAAGAAAATTGAAGAAAAAGTGAAAACTTTAGTGTTAGAGTTAGTTTAGTTAGTAATAATAATCGTGTCAAAATTTCAATTTCTTAATTTTAATACTATAAAAGGACCTAGCGGACCGAGTGTTGCTCGGTAAAATTTTCCTTTAGTAAAAAGCGAACTATTATTTTAAATTTTAAATTCAGGTACAAAGTTCGATTTCGGGGTCAAATAGACTAGGGGTTAGCGTGCTAGTCTGTTATCCAGGCGACCCGGGTTCGAATCCGACTCGAAGCATCCGGCTAAAATCTGACCAGGGTGGTAGATACAAATTTTAAAAAATAAGTAGTATAGTAAATTGACTTAGAAAGGCCGAAAAGCCAAAAAAACCAAACTATTATTTTTAAATTATAAATTCAGGTACAAAGTTCGATTTTTATTTGCAGCCTTAAATAAAACTGAAATAAAATTTAATTTATTTTTTAGTCAACGTTAGGGCCCGCTCTGGCCATCATCAAGATATAACAAAAAACAAAAACAAAAAAAAGCCATTAAAGTTACTCGAAGATGAGATTCTAAGAGACCGATTTGGCGACATAACCCCCCCCCCCCGCACACACTAAATCGTCATTTTCATCGAAATCGTTAGAGCCGTTTTTGAGAAAAATAATTTATTAATAAAGTTAACAGTAAGTTCTAAAGCTAGAGAGCTTGAAAAGTCTAATCAGCTCTCCACATTGGAAATACAAACATTTTATACCAGGACGAACGTTCTACGACTTTTTTGATTTTAGTGCAAGTTGCGCGTGCATTGATCCAGACACACGATAATGAGAAAAGAAAATCTTAATTAAAATTTTTTTTCTACCACTCAGGACATTTTGATACCCAATGAGCAAAAAATAAATAGAATTTTTTTTGGCTTTATGAAAAAATTATGCTCACCCTTTTAGAAATTTCACAAACATAAACACTCTGTATCAGTGGCGTGTGGACCATGGATGCTGTGCATCCATAAAATTTCAAAAGAGCGTCAAGAGTACTTTTCATTTCATGTCATAAAAAAATCTGAATGTTAAATTTGAAAAATAACGAAAAATTTCAGCGTTTATCGATGAAATTTACAAAAAATAACAAATAATAAAATAACATTCTAAAAATTGAAGGGTTTTTTTTTGGACAGCATCCTCTAGTTGAAATGTAACCGCGCAGCACTGATAAATATACATATATATTTTTTACTTTACCATACAGGGTATGGTCAAGTATTGTATTCCTACATGAAAAAAGTCGTTTTTTTTTCTTCTCTTTTTTCAAAATATCTCAAAAACGGCTGAAAATATTTTGATTAAAAAAATTGGAGCGAAACCATGGCATTTTGTTCCACAAAAAGCTCTAATAAGTGAACATTGAAAAATTATATTTGTCGAGATAATAATTATTTTGTCAAAATGTCTGTTAGTTAGTCTGGTTATTAGTCAGGTTGTCTGTTAGTCTGTGCGTTATCAAATTTTTGTGGACGAGCTAGCTCAAAAATTAGTGCTAAATATCGAAATCAAATTTTACACGTAGTTTTGGTTCATTGATTTTTCGTTTATTGGGCCACGCGGGTGAGGGCCTCCACTAACAAGAAATATTTACATAGTCGGGTTAAGAGCTGATTAGATTTTGGTGCATATCGACCCAAAATTAAGAGGGGTGGAAGGGGGTTAAAAATTAAAAATCTAGGCTATTTGAGCAAATTCAACTAAATTTTGTAAACATAACCAGTGGGACATCAGAAGTCTAAAAATACAAAAAAATAACCGCCCAAAATGGATGGGGAGGGGGGGTGTAGGTTCGAAAAATGAAAATCTATCCCTTGTACCAAACTTAACCAAATTTTGTATACATAATCAGAGGCCCCACAGTAATCTAAAAATGCACAAACTAACCGCCCAAAATGGAGGGTGTAGGGTCAAAAAATAAAAATATATGCTCTTGTACCAAAATCAACCAAATTTTGTATACATAATCAGTGGGCCCAGAGTAATCTAAAAATGCAAAAACTAACTCCCCCTCCCCTACATGATTATAAATAATTTTATTAAATATTAAATATAAGTGAGGGCAAAGTTGTATGGTAAAGTCAAGTGAATGGCAGTGCACATCAGAACACGTCAGCTTATTATAGTGAAATATTTAGCGCGATATGTTAAATTGAGCTTACAGGGTAGCCAATTGCCCCGGATTTCTATTTTTGACCCTTCTGACATGTAATAAAAATATCCACATGAACACGGATTTAATAAATATCAGTAATTAGAGCTTTTAATGTAAATTATAAATATTTAATGGTAGTTAATAACTTGTATTTAATACTCAAAATATTTTATTCCACCCTGGGCCCAATTTCATTATAATATTAATGAATCGCAAAATACTATTATAAAGGTAATTCATTAATCCAATCGATCGGGTGCTTATATTGGATTTCTCTTTTTTTGATGGATGGATATAAATATTTTTACTACAGAAGAACGTGATCACATTATCCGTTTGTAAAATAGAATTAAAACGTTTCAATTTATGGCTCATAAATGGATATTATTACCAGGGGCGAACATTAATTTATCCCCTGGTCCTCTCTATGTGCTGGCTTTTTTTTTTTTTTTTTTATTTTTTTTTCTCTCAAAAGGCCTATTTAGAGAAATGTTAACAGGGATAATGGCAATTTTATGTTACATTAAGAAGAGAGATCCTGTTTTTTTTTCTTGTTACACTTAATCTCTAATTATTTATTTTTATAATTAGTTTTTAAATATATAGCAATCTGTTATAGAACGATTTAGACTAAACGTTTATTAAAAATTCAAAATGGTTCAGGAGAAATTTGGAAATTTGGAAAATTAGAAAAATTAGTTGCTTTAAGAAAGAAATAATAAAGCAACTATAAGCAAAAATACATATTTTGAAAAATAGACATTAATACAGATTGTCTCGGAGATTAAATTATCTTGAATAAAAAATAACACCGCATCCACAGCATCCATGGAGCGCGCGCCACTGGTGTAGGTATATACAGTCGAATCTCGATAATTCGAAATCCAAGGGACTACAAGAAAAATACGAATTATCGAGACTTCGAATTATCAAGAGGACAGAAAAAAATTTGAATTATTAAGAATTTTCGTTATATTTTTGAAAATATCTATGAGCTTACAGAAATTTTATATATAGCCTCAAAAGTAAAAAAAGTAAAAATAATGAAAACGACAAAAAATAATAAAAAATTTCATATGTATTAACATTGCAATTGATAAGAAGATAATTAATTAAAAAAAGGGATAAATATTGCTAGGAAAAATTCGAATTATAAAGAGGGGAAGTGGTTTAGTTCGAATTATAGAACGTTCTCTCATCCTCTTGTTATGTAAAGGATTTCGAGTTATCGAGCGTATCAAAATAGGTACACAGCATTTTTGCGATTTATCTAAGTTAACAGCTGAAGAGTTATCCAAAAATTCGAATTATCGAGGTTCGAATTGTCGAGAGTCGACTGTATCTTATTTGTTAAAAAAATTTATTTGATTTAAAAAAAAGTCATCATTGTAAGATTGAAAATAATTATTTAAGTTGATTTAAAATAGGCAATGAATTTTTTATTTATTAAGATATAGGGTGGTCCAGAAAGAAATTCATTTTTGAAAATAGAAAGAAAAACAAAACTATTATATTTAAAAGCATTTAATCGTATACAATATAAAGTTTATTAAATCTAATTTTAGTTTTTGAAAATTAAATCATCAAAATGACGTCCTTGGTTGTTGCAACACTCTTTCAAACGGGCACGAAAATTTTGAAAACCTTTAATAGGATTTTCTTTTGAAATGACTTTCATTTCTTGATGAATATTCAGCTTCAATTGCCGCAATGTTGTCGGATTATTAGCGTATACCTTGCTTTTAAGGTGTCCCCATATAAAGAAGTCTACTGGACTTAAATCGGGACTCCTCGGAGGCAAGGTTATGTCACCCCTCCGTGAAATCAGTTTCTGAAGAAACATATCCCTTATCACGCGCATGCTCTCATTCGAAGTTGCAAGAATCGCGAGGTTACAATCAAAACACATGGTTTCGGCAGGATGGAGTCACGTGTCACACTTCGAATGAGAGTATGCGCGTGATAAGGGATGTTTCCTCGGGTGAAATAACCTGGCCTCCGAGGAGTCCCGATTTAAGTCCAGGAGACTTCTCTTTATGGGGACACCTTTAAAGCAAGGTATATGCTAATAATCCGACAACATTTAATTGAAGGTGAATATTCATAATCAGTAGAGATTGTGGTGTTGGTGCAAAGGTGAAACATCTTTAATAAAGATAAATAAAGGTGAATATTCATTAAGAAATTGAAGCCATTTCAAAAGAAAAACAGCAAAGGACGTCATCTTGATGATTTAATTTTCAAAAACTAAAATTACATTTAATAAACTTTATATTGTATAAGATGAAACGCTTTTAAATATAATAGTGTGGGATTTTACTCTCCACTCCTTTCAATGTAAAATGCTTTTGAAATAAAGATTTGTTTTCGCCTTGAGAAAGGCGTTGCTTGCTCTTTGCCGGTCAGAATACTTCGATGAAATGACAGGTGAACAGCAAGGACACACCCCTTTTATAAAGAGTCAAGCGCGGGAAAAATTAAGCATACGTCATCTAAAAGGCGGGAATCATTAACCAATCAGCTTAATTGCTAATTAAAGCCAGGGTTATAAAAGCACCTCGAAGCGAATTCAGTTGTTGTCATTCTGTTGTGATGTGTGAGTTGTCACTTGTTGAAACTCATTGAATGAGGCAGCTCTCCGGGGTGACTGCGATCACATTGGAACGATTTGGACCGAAACGGCTTGTGTCGAAGAAGTAATTTGTGTACACGTTCTGTAACGAAGAAGCAATAAATGCGGACCTTGTGCCATTATTTCATAAAAATCATGTTTCCAATTGCCTCTGGCAAGTTCGTATTTTGAAAAGCATTTTTTTAACTGCCTAGTGCAAATTATTATTTAAAATAGCATTTTTTCTGGCTTTAACGCCGCCAATAGAGATTATAATCTCTGAAGTTTATCTCCCATCCAAGCCCGGCGAATCTCCTTACAACTAACCCTTCGAGCCAAATATAATAAAATTATCCATCATCTTATTTTGTTTTCTTTCTATTTTCAAAAATGAATTTCTTTATGGACCACTCTATATTTCTCGAATTTGGGTCGTGGCTTAAAGCGGCTAAAAACCACTGCTATATGTTATTTAATTTGATTTTATAACTGAACGCATCGTTGCCTTTGATACAGCTAATGTTTTGGTGAAAATATATTGGGTAGGAAAAAATGTAAAATTCAATTATAAAATTCTACCCAGATAACGGAGAGACAGTGGAAGTAAACTTAAATAAAAGCAAGTAATAAGTATGAGGGATAAATATAAATGTGCTATCTTTCTAGAATAATGTTGTTAGTGGAAGAACATGAATTCCGTGTAAGAGGCCGTTTCGTTTGTGTATTTCCCCAAGCATGAATAAGTGAGCTAATATCTCCGAGGGAGGATTATTTCTCTGTCTGTCTGTCTCATGTGTCTATTTTCCTTCACGTCGGGGATTCCCCATCACTTACTCACAAAGAGAGAGAGTGGTTTTTTTTTCCACTCGGGAAACATTTCTTATCAATTGCCGCTAATAGTGGCTTGGTGGGTATTTGAATTAAAACCACATCAGTGGAAATTTCCAAAGGGACAGTAACCTTTTAATTCCATCGGTTCAGAGAGAACCCTTTTGAAATCTATGCGACGGAAATTTCTTCTTTTGAAAATGAATGAATGACATCATTCTCTCTTTGACTGCTGATTCGGCTTTCCACTTAAGCATTGCTCTAATCTTTATATTTTTTACTTTTACATCCATATAATAAGAGAAAGTGTTAGGCGGTTCAATCCGGAAGGTTTTCATAAATCAATAATAACTAGTATTTATATTCTTGAATTTTATTTATTTAAAAAAAACTACAATTTCTTAGTCTATTTGAGTTGCGATATGATGTCAACAATATCATACAAAAAAATAATTTTTAAGAAAAAAATAAAACCGACTTCAAAAATTAAATGTAACAAATAAAATACACTAAAAGGTATAAAATAATTATTAACTTATTTAGTTACAACTAAACTACGAAATATTAACATGAAATTACTTTTTGTACTTGGTGCCAATGCGATTCATAAAAAAGGTATATGTTTGGCACCGACTTCAAAAAGTAATTTCATGTTAATATTTCGTAGTTTAGTTGTAACTAAATAAGATAATAATTATTTTATACCTTTTAGTGTATTTTATTTGTTACATTTAATTTTTTGAAGTCGGTTTTATTTATTTTTTTTAAATTATTTTTATTTTTCACTTTTTTGTGATGTTATTAATAGTGATCCTATGAATCTTATCATTTAGTGAATCGAATGATACATTTTTCAATAGATTTGACAGTCTAGTTATTCGTCTAGGATTCGTATTAACGTTCTCTATCAATATAATATATATATATATATATATATATATATATATATATATATATATAATTTGGCTATTTGGGAAGACCGTTTAATATTTGGGTGGACCAAAATGAAAAAACCTACTTTTTCAAACTTTAGAGGGCTAGGGCTCGGTTACGCGATGTTCGATATTGCTCAAAATATACAGTTATTAGTTTTTTATCTATACGAACAAGTTTCCGGGTTGTCCCGTTGATTTTTGAATAATTTGAAATTTCCCATATACGCTAAAACCACTCTAGTATACCTATATAAGTTTTCACGTTTTTTTTATTATTATTTAATAAATGTGAGCGATTCTGTCCAGTAAATCTATTAAATAAATACTGTTAATTAACTGAAATTACTCTATTTGTTTAATTTGTGTGACTAAATAAACCATAAAATTCATAAAATTAAATTCTACATAAGTCACTCAAGTTTTGGAAGAATCTTATAATAAAATAATTTTTGAGAAAAAAATAAAACCGACTTCAAAAAAATTAAATGCAACAAATTAAATACACTAAAAGGTATAAAATAATTATTATCTTATTTTAGTTACAACTAAACTACGAAATATTAACATGAAATTACTTTTTGTACTCGGTGCCAATGCGATTCAGGTAAAAGGTATATGTTTGGCACCGACTTCAAAAAGTAATTTCATGTTAATATTTCGTAGTTTAGTTGTAGCTAAATAAATTAATAATTATTTTATACCTTTTAGTGTATTTTATTTGTTGCATTTAATTTTTTTGAAGTCGATTTTATTTTTTTCTTAAAAATTATTTTTATTTTTCTCTCTTTTAGTGATGTTATTAATAGTGATCCTATCATTAGAACTTGACCAAATTAATATCGCACCATCCCTAAGATACCCCCTTTCCAATAAAAAAAGAATCATCGAAATCGGTTCATAAACAAAGAATTTAGTCCTGAACAAACCTAACAAAAAAGGTCTAATACCTATGAAAAAAAGGGGACCAATCGGAAGGTAGACTAGACCCAATGCAAATTTTTTTCAAAATCAATTCACAATTGACGGAGATATGAGGTAACATAGCCACAAAAAAAAAAAAAAATTCAGTCGAATAGAGAACCTAATCCTTTTTTTGAAGTCGGTTAAAAAGAATCTACACCTATTATGAAATTAAACACTTGACTTTGTAAATATTGTAGATTTGTTGAAAAGATCTTGTTTTTCGAGAGTAGCGGAGTTGTTGATTGATAAGGAGAAATTAAGGAGACTGTTCTCTTCTTGTTGGATGAAAATACATATATCGTCGCTGTTATATCAAAATGTCGTATGTAAAAATCAACACTTTTTCAGTAGCCAAGAAAAACTTTTTTATATACCTATAGGTATGTATTTTTAATCCTAAATGGTTTGTTTTGTTTTTAATCTATAACTTTTGTCGACTTTGAAGACTTCTTCAGGGTCTCAAATATACCTACTACGGTGCAAAAAAATCGAGCCACCAATAAAAACTTTATTAGATAAAAAATTATTTTTAAAATTGCTACAAATAACCATATAATTTGTTCCATTAACTCTTAAACTAACATATTCAATAAATATGGTGATAATTTTTGAATTTCATAGTGAGAATAAGTAAATTAAATTAATAGAAACAATTACAAATTATGTATCTACTTTCTCAATATCACTTTAAATTTTTTTTTATTATTATTTGAAGAGAATTTTTACAATCAGTCAAGTCAATAAAATTTTGACTATAAGTAAAATTTATAAAATTTATACATTCACGCAACACAATTTTATCCCATTCACACACTTGAGAGGTTATTCTTCCAGTGGATCCCAGGATCCCTCAATTAAATTTATTAGTCCAGCTGTATGTGGCAAAACGTTCTTCCATGTCCAAAATGTGGTATTTTTTAAGTCTCCTTGAGTTAAACTGTTGTCCAAAGAGTGATGGCTGATGAATTCGAATGATCTTCAATTTGCTGATATGTTTTTTAAACTGATCAGGATGACTTTTCTGACCGATGGAACGATAAGGTCGTTGTGTATGCTATCATTGGTGACATACTCGTACCATGGAGCGTTGACGATATTTCTTAGTATTTTGGATTGAGTTCTCTGTATTATACTAATGTTTGACTCGCTGGCAATTGATTCAGACTCAGAGGAACTCCTGATCTAATGGGATGATATAGTGAAAATTCATTTTCGATCTTTATCTGGAACCATCTGTCTTCCAGTATGATTTTAGTATCCAATAGAAATGGTCAGGGAAGATTTTTTTATCTTGTAGAGAAGTCCCTGGTGCCAAACCTTATCAAAGGCCTGTTTGATATCAAGAAAAACACCAGAACATATGCTTTTTTCCTCCATTGCACTTTCTATATTGTTAACTATTCGATGTATCTGTTCAGAGGTTGAGTGTTGAGTGCGAAATCCGTATTGATAATATGGTATTATTTCATCAAAATCTATACTTGACTTGAGTCTCTTTAATATTAGTTTTTCAAAGGCTTGGATGTTTGTGGAAGTAAACTAATGGGTCTGTAAGGGGAAACTTCAAGTATATTTTTTCCAAGCTTGATTATCATAATTATATGAGCGTGTTTCCATTGAATAGGAAAATATCTAATTCTCAAGATAGCATTAAAAATTGCGGTTAGTAGTACTAATCCTTTTTTTGGAAGTTTTTTAGTAGTTCGATTGTTATTAAATCATAACCAGGAGACTTTTTTATTAGGTTCATGTTTGAGGAGTTTTTCGACTTCATTTATTGAAAAGAAAGGTATATGTCGGGATAATTGAAATGGGGTTTCTAAGAAATTTATTATTTCATTGTTCACTAAATTTGTGCATGTTTGGGGGGAACGGATTGAATGTATGTTCCAAATGTTTGGAAAATGTGTTTGCTTTCAATATTTGTTCTTGCCCATATATTACTTTAAATTTAAATATAGTTTTAATTAAAGATCAAATTCCATTTGAAATATCAAAAAAATGAATCATTTTGAATTAAGCATCATTTCTATAGAAAGATAATATATACAAAATGAATATTTTTGAAGTTCAAGCAGTTCAAATTGTGTGCCTAATTAATTAAGGGCTAAATCAACGACATGTGGCAAGTACACTTGCAATAAGCCGTTTTTCAGTAAATGTATGGTTACTTGAAAAAAAATTAAAAATGATTTACTATTTAATAAAGTTTTTTATTGGTGGCTCGATTTTTTACACCATAGTGTAGATTACATCAAAAATTCGTCTAAAATACATTATTTTATACATTTATCATTTCATATATGAATTTGATATTTCTATGTACAAAAATGGATAAGTAAAATCATTCCGTTCTATTGTTCTAAACCTGTGTTTCAAACTATATACTAAATATATAGTGCCTATATATTATAGATTTCGAGAATCTATAGAAACCCTATATAGTTATATAGTTTGAAACATTGTGCTACTAGGGTTGTTTCTGAGACTGTTTATCTAAATATTGTTTATGTGAATGTGCCAAATTTTTTGAATTTCTGATGGTCATTGGTAACAGAGATAAAGAAAAAATAATGTATTTTTAGACGAATGTGTGATGTAAGTATTTGAAACACTGAAGAAGTCGGCTAAGTCGACGAAACTGTGGTGGAAAAATAAAAAAACACACACAAAAACTTGTCCTTAATTCCCATTATAAACTCTCATTATCTACTCTTATTAAACGAGTAAAAATTGTATATTTATTTGTATATATATTTGTTTGTATATTAGTATCATGGTTCTATTTTGAAAACGACTCTACCGATTTTGATGAAATTCACGGGTTAGGGGGTTTTTGGGGTGACAATTCGATCTGTCACGGTCTCATCTTCGACAAAATTGTTTTTGATGGGGTTTTTCGTAATCAAATTAATTATTCTCAGGTAGACAAATCCCATTCTTAGGGTTTTAAAAAAGGTTACTCCTTTCCTTTTGTACCCAGGCAGACAATGGGTTGCCTTAATTCATTGTTCTAAAAGGCCTTGAAGAAGTATTGTGATTGTGGATTTTAACATATTTTGTTCTCCATAAACGTTAGAAATATTAATAAACGTTTTATAATTGTTTTTATAAAGAACTTTATTTATTTAATAGAATAAAAAATAATCAAGAATTTATTTAAAAATATATTTCGCATAAGCAGGTCTCAATTTTTCTGAAAAAATAACACATTTTGATAGGTTTTATTTATTAACAATTGGATGAATAAAAATGAATCATATGGTTGAATCAAAACAGGTGCAGGAGGTGGGGGTGCAGTGGTGGGGGATCAGGGGGTAGGGCGAGGTTTCGGGGATGGGGTCATGCGGGATAGGGGGGGGTACAGTGGGCAAATACTATATATATATTTGTATTTTTTTAATTTGAAAACGGCTCTCAAATAAAAATCGACCTTTTTATCAGAATATTAAATTAAAAATAATATTAAAATAAAGGTTTTAACTGAAGGAAGAAGTTACCGAGTATCGCTCGGTGCCTCCAGGTATTATACATTATTGATGAAAATAATAGTAATATTAATATAATGATGCTATACCGGTTTTATTATATTTTAAACAATTTTCGATGCTCTTTTACTCACTGTCCATCCAGAGAATTTAAAGACCGAGTAAAAGAGCATCGAAAATTGTTTAAAATATAATAGTAATAGTTTGTATTTATTTATATTAAATTCTTTTTAAGTAATGGAGTGTAAAAGTTACATATCATAGCTTTTGAAATGGCGCAAGCCAGTGTGTACCTCATTAGAACTCCGCCAATATTTAGCTCCGTTAGTTAAGTAAGCTGAAGGTAACATTTCCAGTGAAATTGATTGCATCAAAGACCAATAATGTGAATGTCAATATCAGAAAGGAAGTTTTGAATACCTCACACCTGTTACGCAAATGGATCCTTGAATCGAATGTTGTTTATATCAATTTCACGGCTCTCCATCAACTAAACAACCCGCCTCATATTATGCTGCAAATTCAATCCTTCGAATTCAGCCTCTATCCTCTATCTCTCTTTCTATTCAGAGAGATAGGAAGAAAGACGTTTCCAATTTCTTGTCAAGGAATTGTTCTTTCTAAAACATTTCAAGAGGAAATCTAATTTCACGCACTATTCATAATTTGTATACTACGAGATAGTGACACAATATTAGTCTGGAAAAGAAACAAACCACATAGATAAATAAACTGATGTGGCCAACCACAAGGTCGTATAGAGTGAAAGAGAATCGTGAAATATAAGAAACAATAAATAAAAAAAAAAATAAAAAAATATTTGAATAAAAATAGCAATTAGCTTAAGGACTTTCCCTAATATAGCTCAGATGCTATTTGCTCTATCCCCTACTCTCCCATGCGCAGAAAGGCAAAAATATTTTCGCTGCGTCGTTTCTTGGATCCTGGGAACATGCATTATTACCGACGCTAAAGAGCCAATGAATAAAAAAACTCTTCATGAAACAGCACAATGCAAAATTGTCAGAAGAAAACAAACCTCAATAGTTAGGTTGAGAGAATTAGCTAAAAATCTCAAATGCACCAGCTGCAGAAGTTTTTTAAATATGAAAAAATTGAGTGATTTTAGTGCGACGTTGCCAAGTCGCCATCTCTCACTTGCCATGCCATGAGAGAAAAAATGAAAACCATCAAAAGTACCTAACTTTTAACATTTTTCATACAAAACGAATACCGCTTAATACAATTATTTTTAGAAGAAAATATTTCTTATATCTTCAGTTAACCGAACCGGAGTCGATTTGCATTACTCATAAGATTCACGAGGGAAGGGGTTATTTTGTCATGAGATATTTTGTTCTGAAGGATATTTTGTCGGGGGCTGAAATGTCGCGGAATCATGTCGATGTCCACATCATCTTATTTACCCTTTCGTAAGTTTCAAAGGGTTTCATTGCACGAAAATCCGGTCTTTAGTGATGACAATACAACATTTCATCAATTTCAGAAATTAATAGAGAATAATTTGAGTCATGTGATGGGATCAGCTATGCCAAATATTTTGATCAAGAGACAGATTTGATTTCTATAAAATTTTAATAACGACATTTTTATTTATATTTTTATGTAGAATTGTTTTTTAGGGTTAGATTCTAGATAAAATAAAATATTTTACGCCCCAGAGAACCTCGACCTTCCCCCTTTGCTCTGCAGAGGTTTATAGTTCTCTTAAGCCCTTCCATAATAATGTATCTCGTTTACTATCACCTTCGTAAATCGTGACATAACTATTATTAGAAATTATATAATAAACTAAAATCGTCAAATGCGCTTTATTATGATTTTTATGCAAAATGCACTTAACACAGTTATAGTATCGTATTTTGCTGAGCAATATTTTATCAAGTTCTTTTTCTTTCTTTTTATTAGCCGGATTGTTTGCGTACGCTTACTTCATTTATGATGTCATTTCAGGGTTTCTATGATCGAACTAGATTTTCTTTAAGGTTCCGTATTAAGGAAAATTTAAATTGTAAGAAAAGTGAAACTTTAGACTCAGTACAGTGTTTGTAGCCTCGGCGAATTAATATTTTTAAATGATAAATATCTCAATCTCTACTCATTTCGATTTAATATTTTCTTACCTATTACTAGAGCTGGATTCCTAAGCAATTGCATATTTTGTTTGCGGCCACGTAGGACCAAGGGGATCAATTATCTATCCGAATCACGCATCTAGGACACCACCACGCCGCACTGAGCAACATATTAGGTCATTCAATAAGTCCGTAGGGATGACAAATAGATGGCGTTACTATAATTTTTTCCATATGATTTTTATTTAGTACTAACCTTCAAACGATACGTGTGTAAATTTGACAGAAATCTGAATATTGATTCGTGAGTTATAGCATTTTGTGTGAAGCAAATTTTGTTATTGAAAAAAAAGTGAATTTCGAATTTTAATAAAGCATTGGTTTTTGATGAAAAAAAATATAGTGGAAACCAAACAATGGCTTTATAACATTATCCGAACACTGCTCCATCGAGACAAATTGTAGAGAAGTGGATTGCTGAATTTAAACGTGGTCGTACCAGAACAAATGATGCAGATCGCAGTGAACGCCCAAAAGAGGCTGTTATTCCAGAAAACATAAAAAAATCACAAATTGGTTATGAACGATTGCAAATTGAAGGTGCCCGAGCTAGCTGACATTGTAAAGATATCAGATGGTAGTGTTTTTACCATTTTTGGGTATGCAAAAGCTCTGTGCAAATTGGGTGCCGCGTGAGCTCACAGTCGACCAAAAACAACAACGAATCGATGCTTCAGAGGAGTGTTTGGCGCTGTTAAACCTCAATAAAATGGAATTCTATCGAAGGAGACAATAAAAGAGTGTGTCTTCTGCTGGAATTATAAATTTTATTTATTGTCTCCTTCAATATATAAAAATTCTGCTACTCTCGGCAAAAAACTTTCAATTTAATTGGAATTCTATCGTCGATATGTGACAATGGATGAGACATGGCTTCACTATTACACACCAGAATCCAAAAGAAGTCCAATGATGAAGTAATCGCTGAAACTGAGGCCTATTTTGACGAGTAAGAGAAATCGTACTATAAAAGTGGTATCGAAAAGTTGGAAAATCGCTATACTCGTTGTATCGCCCTCGAAGGCAACTATGTTGAATAATAAAATCGAGTTTTGTCAAAATTTTGTTTTTTTCTTATTTATCCTATGGACATATTGAATGACCTGTTAAACCTGATTTGTTGTTATTACTATCTCACCTGACACCTAACATAGGAAAATTATTAAAACAAAAATAATGTCAGAAATCACATTGATTTTATAAAATTTTGTTTCTTTATTTGGCTATGCTATTTATTTTATTATTTTAATAAACGACATATAAATTTCAAAAATTTGTTGTTTTTTTTTTGTTGCATAAAACTAGACTTCAAATTTTAAAGATTAGGTAAAAAATAAAATAGGAACTTTCAGTAGTCAGTGGCCCGCCAGTGATTTTTTTAATTGTCAATTGTGTTAAAAAGATTGGGCAGCCTTGCTCTAGAACTTTTATTTTTTTAAACTCCCCCCCCCCCCAATTTTGGACCACAAAAAAATAATAACTCTCCTTTTTATTGTAGGTTCATTTTATAGTATATTTTATTTATTTATTTTTTGTTTTTTGTATTATTAGTTTGAAAATTACTTAGATCTATTTTTTATTCAAAGCTGACGTTTCGAAGATTTCTTCCCTTCTTCTTCAGAGTTTATGTTACTGCCACTGAATGAGGGAGGTCATGGGTGAAGTGTGTTACGTTATAATTGCTTCACTGACCTTTCAAAACCCTGTAGAAGGAGGGAAGAAATAGTCGGAAAACGTCGGCTTTTGAATAAAAAGATATTATAAATTTTCCTTTTTTTTTTATCTTTGGACTGCCTCATCAAAATCCATTCAATTCACTTATCACAAGTCCTTCTCCAAAAACTACTTCAATCGTATATTTTCTTCATTTTTGAACCCAAAGTTCTGAAACCAAAGGGACTAAAGTACTCTATTAATTTATTTAAAAGTGAATCCGACATGACACTTTAATTATATGTAGTTTTATTGAAATACTGATTGATTCCCACCTGTTTCTGACCAAAGCTTTTAAAAGCATATTCCGCATGAAACTTTACTCTGTTAATAAATTATTTATTTATTTATTTGTCCGTTTCCTATAATTTTCATTCTATCTGCATGCATTTGGAATAGAATATTAATAAAATAGTAAAATAGTGCTCTTTTTTTTTTTTTTTTTTTTTTTTATTGTGTCTAATTGCAAGTGCTCACACGAGTTAGCCTTTGTGGAACGTGCGCCTGGCAGCAACTACCTTATCGAGAACAGATAAGATTAATTGTTTTGTTTCTTTGTGAAGAACTATTATTTTCTAATTTTTAATTTTTTAATTTAACATTGCATTTTGTTTTAATTTTCGCTTTATTTGTATATTACAATATAATTTATTAGTGATATAACAAAGATGTGGGATTCTGGGGGAGTCAACCTCCCCAGAAACACAACCCTCAGATCAAGTTGAGTTGTTAGGTAAATCGCATGATAACCTATATGGAATTGATGACAAAGGTCCTTTTTTTGTATATGTTGAATTAAAAGAAAAAATTAAATTCTACATTGACAGTGAAGGCAAAGAAACTCGCATAAATGAGAATGCACCTTTGTCTGAACTAGCTGAATCAAATGTGTTAACTAAATTAATCTCTAAACAGTTACACCCAATGCTATTTGGGAAATTTATTTATGTAAAAATGAACAAATTCAATCATACTGTTCTTGGTATCAGTACCATTAATAAATTTAAAATTAGAGTACAATTTCAGACTTCGACAGATGCTAATGCATTTGTGAAGGAAACCACATTGATTGATAATAATTTCGAAGCATATATTCCTTTTTTTAACAACCAAAACTGGAATAATTAGGAATTTTCCAGTAGAAATGGAAGTTAGTGATTTACTAGAATCCGATTTTTGTATTTCCCCATACAAAATAATTAGAGCCGAGAGATTCAAGCGAATGGTGAAAGACGGGAATGGAGTGCCATCCCTGTTGCCCACAAACTCTGTGAAAATTGTTTTTCTCACTCAGGCCCTTCCTGAATATATTGTAATTCACTCTGTGAGAACAGGAGTCATCTCCTATATTCCCAATCCTATAATTTGCCGAAAATGTATCCGATATGGCCACCGATCCCAAGTTTGCAAAGGCAAGACCCGCTGTCCTATCCTGTGGGGGAGGGGAGGGGGCCCATGATGATTTAATCTGCAAATCTCAAGCTCCTAAGTGCCTTTTCTGTAAAGGAGAGCACTTAGCAACCAACATAGCTGTATGTCCTGAATATAATATTCAAAAAAAAATAAAAGAACTTATTTTTATTAAAAATTACTCTTTCAAAGAGGCATTTGAAACTGTAAAGTATAAACCATTCGCTGATTCTCTTTCAGTTATTCCTAATCGTCCGATCACTTTTGACTCTGATAACTTTCCCAAGCTTGGTAGTTGGAAAAATTCCAGTAATTTACCCCGTAAGAGAGCAAAAAATCAGAGTGACTCAGACGAAGAAAATAAGAAAAAACATTTTACATTTAGGTCTAAGAAACAAAGTAGACCTCGTCCTGCAAAACCTATTCCTAATTTTAAATTGCCTAATAGTCAAATAATTTTCTCATCCTCCCCAATGCCTCCCAATCCATGTGTATCGGGAGAAATAAATATGTTGGTTGATAATGAGAAAGAAATAAGTAAGTCACTTACAACAAACAATACTGGCTTCAATCAGATCTCTTCAGAAGATATATCTGTTAATAATAATAACACTTTGCTTAATTCAAATGGGAATATTTTTAATATAAAAATAATATTTTAATAATATAATGAGAATAAATTTCTAGTTATTCCCTTTGATTTATTTTGAATATTTAAATAAATACGTAGATGCAGTGTGGATAGACCACGCCTTGGAGCATCGGACCTCCCTTGTGGACAGCTTGTTAATGTTAGGGGTTGGACACCCTTTCTTGGATGGGCCATTTGATCTGGATGAACTACACGTGGCAACAAGCCAATTGAAGAGTGGGAAGGCTCCCGGGCCTGATGCTATTCCGAATGAGGTTTTGAAACACTTGACACCCGAGTGGGACCACTACCTTTTAAACTTATTCAATAATGTTCTGGACAAGGAAAAGGTCCCCAGAAATTTCACGGAGACCGAGCTCTTCTTTGTTTTTAAAAATGGTCTGAAGTCAGACCCAAGGAACTACCGAGGAATCGCCCTAATGAATTCTATGCTCAAGTTGTTTACTTCTATGATTGGCAGGAGGTTGGAGCTGTGGACTACCGAGTGCGAATTGATCCCAGAGGAGCAGGCGGGTTTTCGTAGGGGATACAGCTGTATTGATCAAGTCTTCTGTTTGTCCTCGGTGTTGGCAATAAACACCAGATTACCGGGTACCTCTCTCCTCTGAAAAATTCAACTATATCACTGATGTATAGTGAGAACAACAATGGACTCAAAGACTCTCCCTGCGAGACCCCCTTGAAACCTCATAATAGTCGGTATACCCATCTTCGACCCTTGCCCTCAACCTTGCTCCATCATAGATGGACTTAATGACTCTCAACAATTTGGCGCTCAGTCCTAAACCCAACAGCTTCTGTCCACAGTTTCACGTGTATTATAGAGTCAAAAGCTCTCTCCAAAATCCGCAAAGAGACCGAAAACAGTTCTACCCGGTAATCTGGTGTTTATTGCCAACACCGAGGACAAACAGAAGACTTGATCAATACGGCTTTTTCATGAGCATGGAAGAGGAAAGAGATTGAATCCGCTGTGCTGGGGCGCGGATAAAATAGATTTCGTGCCACAGTACAAATACCTTGGGGTGGTGTTTTCGAGCTCGGGAAAGTTTAGACTCGAGTCTGAAGCTTCGGTCAGGAGGGGTCGGCTTGCTCTGGGGAGGGTGCTTGGGGTGATCTGGAGAAACAAGAAAATTACATGGGAGGGAATAACAAAGCTGTTTGACTCTGTGGTAATGGCCACTGCCCTATATGGTTCCGAAATCTGGGGACTGCGCTACATGGAGGTCATAGAAAAGGTGCAGATGGAGTTCTTCAAGAGACTACTGGGATGGCCGAGAACTACTCCCAATTACATTGTTCGTGTGGAGTTGGGAAGACCTCATCTGAGTTTGTTCATTTTGAAGCGTGCGCTGAGCTGGTGGGATAAAGTCTCAATCATGCGGGAGGACCGTATTCCTTGGCTCTGCCGAGATGGGCTGAGACGATTGGACTCAAGGAACGACGAATGGAGCTGGCTGAGTCAACTTGCGAAGATGCTTGCAGAGGTAGGCGAGGAACGACTCCTGGAGAGGAGGAACATAGGGGAATTGATGCCGATGGTATTGGAAAAGTGGAACCAGTTGTGCCGAGGGAGAGACGTCGCGAGGATCGAGAGATCAAATTACAGTGAGGTATACAGGAGACTGGCGTCCTCGACACCAGGTCCCTATCTGGTGACGAAGTGCAGTTGGGCTGCGAAGAGGCTGATGGGTCAACTGAGGGTGGCTGGGAGCGGAAGACTTGTGCTCAGTGTGGGGGGTGTGTGTTGAAATTCAATACAGAAGAAGAATGCACGCTCTGCAACCTGAGGGTGGAGGAGGACCTGTTCCACGTGCTTACCGAGTGTCCGATGTACAGAGAATGTAGGGATCGAGTTCTGGGGGATGTGTCAAGAGGAGGAATATTGTGTATTTTGGAGACTGATGATACAAACATTATATATAAGATCTTAAATTTTATAAGAGGCATTAATTCGATTAGAAGTGTGATTTTGGAGTGAGAATGAATTGTGATTGGTGTTACGATCTGGAAAAATAATGATGTACTTGTTTGTGTACCTTGTACAAAAAACAATAAAATTCTATTCTATTCTATTCTATTATATTGCTTTTATTAAAACAATTGTTTATTATTTTTCAGATACATTATTCTTAATTATGGAATGGAGCTGTTAAGAATTGTTAAGAGTTTATTGACTGTGTTCAAAAAAATCTCCCAAAATGAACGCAAATATTGATTATTCAAACCAAGTTCTTATGAAATTATTTATTTTGTACTATAAGATCTTCATTTGAAAAATCAATATTTGCTGTCATTTTGGGAGATTTTTTTGAACACCGTCAATAAACTGTTAATAAGTTTCTTATAAATAGTCAACAAACAGTCATAAGCTTTATATTTCCATGGTTAGTTATAATTAAATTAATTAAAATGTAATTTTTCACGAAAACACCGATTTATTAAGAAAACTTGATGTTTTAGGTATAGGGACATGATATATTATCTTAAAGCATTTTACTTCGTCTTTCAATTTATTGAGTAATATACAGGGGGTCTCATTTGAAAAAATGAACTTTTGATCTTTTTTATGAATATCGGAAATAATTGTAATCTTAGCACGCCCTGTATAATATGGAGTCGATTTTTCGGCATAAATTAAATACTTCGGGTGTGTCTAAACTACCACCAAAATATCAATTTTTTCATGAATTGAGAGCACTAATTTATTTAAGTTTAATTAGGGCCATGTTTTGGACGATATTTAACACAAATTATTTTTTATCTCGAAAACCGATAGAGATAGGTATAGGACAATATTAACAAAAAAGTATTTTAATAAAAGGGCGGTTCTAAAAACGTGTTAATATACGGGGTGTTCTATTTAAAAAAATAAAGTTGCTACGACTTTTTGATGGAAGCCGAAACGGCGCAATGTTGAAAATATTTTAGATCGATAGAACAGGTAAGAAAATGTAAGGTGCTTAATTTTCAGAAAAATCCTGCGTCCCGTTTTCCATAAACGTCTAACGTGCCATCGACCGTGAATCACCCTGTATATATCAAATTTTAAAGAGCCATCGCTTTTCTTTATTATTTCCAAGTCCAAAAATGAGATCCTATTATTAATACTAGTATTAGCAATAGCCATAAATTTATTTATCTAGATTAACCTTTAATTTATTTTACTTTATCGATTTCACAGGAAGCGTTTATCCAAATACCAGAAGTAAATCCTTTGAATAAATAACTTGAATGAACAAGTGAATGAAAAAAAACTTGAACATGCCAATAGACAAATAATTGATTAGCAAGCCACAGGGAGCACAAAGTGTCAATGATCCACCCTAAGACTAAACCTGTAATCAGCAAATCTACAGGTAAACATGAATTTCTTAATACTCTCTAATAGAATGAGCCAAATATTTTATGTTTATTATCCTTTAAAAAATGCACTTTTAGTTTTTTGCTTTAAATCTTGTTCTCTATTTGAGATAAAAGCAAATTGAAAGTCAAAGAGGAAGCTGATTAACACATCCTTCAAGATTATTTTCTGATTTCATGCATGTTTTTTTATTTAATCAGAAAAACTGCATCTATAAAACTAAACATCTAATAAATTTTTTGGTTTGGAAATAACAATATTTCGACACCAGAAATAACTTTCTACAACCTCCTATTTCTGACCTATCGGAATAGAATCACTCAAATAGAGAGGCAGAATATTTTTGGATAGATTCAATTTTTCGGCCACCCGATGGTCTTCGCTCGCCGAGCGTACACTCTAGTAAAATAATTTCCGTTTTTCATCGTAGAGGTTGGAAAAAATATCCAGAGCTTTGCAGTGAAACTTGTATCATTAATAAATGAATTTAACTTTTAAGGACATCATAGATATTAGTTGAAATATTTTTACATTGCATATCAGAGAGGTTCGTCCCCTTAGGAATCGAACCCAAGCGCTAACTAAGCTTGCCGGGCCAGTAGCCAAACCCTTAAGACAAATCTCTCTCTGACATGCAACATATATAAGTATTATAGCTATAGATTTCTCACTCCCTTCAACTCAAAGGGAAATAGTGAAAATTCCTGCTAAATTGAAAAAAGTTTTCAGTGACGGACCCATGGATTTTACAGTGAAAACAAAGATTTAAGTATCTTTTTGGGCTCGATTCCTAAGGGGACGAACCTTTCTGATATGCAATGTAAAAATATTTCAACTAATATCTATGATGTCCTTTAAAGTTAAATTCATTTAATAATATTAGTACCTGGCCACCGAGCGATGCTCGGTAACTTTTTGCTTCAGTTAATAGCTATAAACCCCCCCTTTCTCACCCCCGGACCCCCACCACTTGACTCCTGCACCCTCACACCCCCGGACCCCAACCACTCCACCCCACCTAACGCTCCCCACATTTACCCCCGCCCACGCACCCAGTTTTTGCATTTCTAGCCTTCAGTGGCACACAGATTATGTGTATATAGGCATATAAATAAATACGGTATAATTATTATTTTTTAATTAATTAACAATTTTTGAGTTAATTTAGAATTCCGCGGAGTAAATTCGCGAGCAACCACTCCACCCCACCCAACGCTCCCCACATTTACCCCCGCCCACGCACCCAGTTTTTGCATTTCTAGCCTTCAGTGGCACACAGATTATGTGTATATAGGCATATAAATAAATACGGTATAATTATTATTTTTTAATTAATTAACAATTTTTGAGTTAATTTAGAATTCCGCGGAGTAAATTCGCGAGCAAATCCACTCAACGGAATTTTTAACAAATTATAAGTAAATTTGTTTTTCTAGTATATTTATACAAATATAGAAAATTATCAAATTAATTAAATTAATCTTTAAGAAATTCAAAGATGTTTTTATAAAGCGAAATTTAGAGAATACTTAGCCAGACTACCGTTTTATAAGAACCTTTGAGGTCCAGCTGATTCTCCATCCTGAACCAAGAGAGCGAAAAAAGATATGGTCCATCTAGGTGTTACCCGGTATCAATCCGCGTATAGCCCGCATGATACCCCACTTTCGCTCTCTTGGTTCAGGATGGAGAATCAGCTGGACCTCAAAGGTTCTTATAAAACGGTAGTCTGGCTAAGTATTCTCTAAATTTCGCTTTATAAAAACATCTTTGAATTTCTTAAAGATTAATTTAATTAATTTTTGAGTTCATCAATTCAATTTGTGGGATTTAAAACTCGATTTTTAATCAATTAAATATTTTTATTTTATAAATTTTATTAAACCAATTATTTTACATGAATTTATGCATACATTGTTTTTGAGCTTCGATTCCGGAGATTATTTCTCCACCATCGAGTGTCCTTGATCATCTTTTAGTCCTTGTTTTTAATAAGAGGAAAAAACTAATTAAAGAAAAAAATCTTTTCCGATAATTATTTCAATTCCATTATTCCCCAATCAAGTCGATGGTCATCCATTAATTCCATCATCCATCAATCGTCAATCAATTAAATTTTTTTTTTAATTTTATTAAACCAATTATTTTACATTAATTAATGAATACATTGTATTTTTGCTTCGATTCCGGAGATTACTTCTCCACCATCGAGTGTCCTTATTCATCTTTAGTCCTTGTTTTTAATAAGAGGAAAAATCTAATTAGATAAAAAAAACCTCTTTTCCGATAATTATTTCAATTCCATTATTCCCCAATCAAGTCGATTGGTTTCTATTTCCTCTCATCATCCAATCAATTAAATTTTTTATTAAACCAATTATTTTACATTACTTAATGTATACATTGTATTTTTTGCTTCGATTCCGGAGATTACTTCTCCACCATCGAGTGTCCTTATTCATCTTTAGTCCTTGTTTTTAATAAGAGGAAAAATCTAATTAGATGAAAAAACCTCTTTTCCGATAATTATTTCAATTCCATTATTCCCCAATCAAGTCGATAGGTTTCCCAATCAATTAAATTGCCCAACTTTTTATATATAATAAATAATTATAATGATCTTACTGTGGGATATAAAATTAAAAAACCAATTATTTATTAAAAGGAAATTGAATAAAAATGTAAATAAACATTTTTATCGAGATAACCACCTGTGAATAATTATTTCAATTAACAAAAAACCCATCAAAAACAACTTAGCCGAAGATGAGACCGTGACAGATCAAATGTCCAACACAAAACCCTCCTAACCCGTGAATTTCATCCAAATCGTTAGAGCCCTTTTCGAGAACCCGACCGGATATATATATATATATACAAGAATTGCTAGCTTAATAAAATAAGATATACTGGGTTGATTTTTGAAATAATTTCCATCTTTTTCAAAAAAAGACACCCAAAAAGATACTTAAATC
>JALMQS010000494.1:0-92822 GCA_024734495.1 Forficula auricularia | reverse complement strand
ATATAATGATAAAAAAAATGGAGTTAGCAAATTTTTGCACTCTAATTCGACGATATGTAACTCGTGGATTACTTTATTTTGTTTTTATTTATTTATATAAATTTATATTAATTTATTTTTAAAAAGTTTTCTGTTCCTCTTGAAAAACCCACACCTCTGTTTGCTTTTTTGAACAAAATCATCGATGTCAAAAATTAGAAATAAATCCAAAAATTATTCAACAATTTGTTTATCCATCTTCTAATTTTAAGTATTCCTGAATATTTCCTCATTTCTTTTAAAATGCAAGACTCTTGATTTAGTTATGCCTTCTTACATATATTTCATTTAAAAAAAAATTATCAACACCATAAATGTAATTTTTACTTTACCATACAGGGTATGGTCAGGTATTGCAATGGTGCATGAAAAAAGTGTTTTTTTTTCTTTTTTTCGAAATATCTCAAAAACAGCTGAAACTATTTTGATTAAAAGAATTGAACGAAACCATGGCATTTCGCTCTACAAAAAAGCTGTAATAAGTGAACATCAAAAATTATATTTTTCGAGATAATAATTGTTTTGTCAAAATGTCTGATAGTCTGTTAGTCTGTGCGTTACCACAATTTTTGAGGACGAGCTGGCTCAAAAACTAGTGGGAATATGAAAACCAAATTTCACACGTAGTTTTGGTTCATTTAGATTAAGAGCTGATTATATTTTGGTGCATATCGACCCAAAATTAAGGGGGGGGGGTTAAAAATAAAAAATCTAGGCCATTTGAGCAAACTCAACCAAATTTTGTATACATAATCAGTGGGACCCTAGAAATATAACTCCTCTCCCCTACATGATTATAAATCATTTTAGGGGCCAGGTTGTATGGTAAAGTCAATTGGATGGCCACACCAGAACAATTCAGCTTATTTATTTTTCATATGATCTAGTTTCTACAAATGGCAGTTGGAGAATTTCTCGATTTCTTTTTCTTACTTCTTTAGACTTAACTAAATAATGAATTTTTAAAACATCAAAATATCAGTTAAAATCTTTCAACACGAATGAAATATTTTTCATCTAATTTCCCACCTGCCAAATATACATTTATTTTTAAACGAGTACAGATGGATAAATAATTAAGGTTTCATCAAATACAATCATTTGTTTATTCATTTCAAAAATAGACCGAATGATATTTTATTAGTAATAATTATTTTTAAATTAGAAAAATGGAGCAAAAGAAAAATTAAAATCACTTTTTCTCAAAAGAATTTTCGACCTAACATTTTACAAAATATCATTATTTATATGCAATTGGGATCAACTGTCCTCTGTGATTAACTGTCTATTGACAAGATGAATTTAGAGATAATTTTCAAAAAAATCATAATGATACGATATAAGTTAAATTTCTTAATTATAAATATTATAATTAAACATATTTTGTCAATATTTATATTTTCCCTCTTGACTTTAAATGAACTAGTTAAGTTCTATTCAGTCTTTTTAATCTTATAAAAATTAAATTGTTAACGAAGATATTCTTCTTATTGTGAATATGCAGTAGAGAAAAAATCGTATCCTAAGAAAAATGACCATGCGTAATATAATCCATAATGACTTGTAGAATCTTCGTAAATAATTAAGAGTGCTTAGTGCACTAGCAAAAAGACGCTAATTCTAATTTAGAAGAGATGAAAAGATATTCCTACTCCTATTAGTTTCTGAAGCTGCTCCATAGGAAAGGCGAAGGATATGCATGAAGGACAATGTTACAAATTCTACAAAAAACGAATGACATAGGTATCTTTATTGAATGAACAAGCCAACGACCTGGTTTTGTTAAAAACACTCTTTTTAGAATTTCGAAAATTAGGCAGAATTTGCTGCGGTTGTATTTTCGACGAGTGTCTCTCTGAGCTGTTCGTTTATTACTTCTGACCTAATCTCATTCGTATAACTTGGTTAGGGAAGCTTAAAATGGGTATTGGTGGTCGTAGCTGCATCTCTCTCCCTCTTCATTACAAGTGCATCTGCGGTCCTATTCATTTTTCATTTGCAGAGTTATGTGTTATGCTAATAAAATGGTAAAATAATATTCTATATTTATTATTGATGCTCAAGACAGCGGAAATCTCCCTCGCACACAATATATATGTTAAAGGGCGTTAAAAATGTTAATACTTTATTTGAATTAATTTAAGATATATACCTTCAAAATATTTTATATGGGTGGAATATTGTGGACACTACCTATTTAATTCCGAAATTGCAAATATAGTTCGAGTATTAATAATAAAGTCTCTGAAGCACAAAGCGATGCTCCGTAATTTTTTGCTTCAGTTAAAAGTATATATTAATATTATTTTTAATTTAAAACTCTGATAAAAAGGTCGATTTTTATTTGGAGTCAGAATTAAATAAAAAAAAATGTGTGCGTGGAATCCATGCCCGACAAAAGTGAAACTTTTTTCTATTGATATATGTACTTTCTAATGGGTGGAGGTCTACAAATTATATCGAATTTCGTAGCTCTGAGATTTATGGTTGCGAAACGCAAGGGGGTGTGGTACATTCTCAAGTACGTAAACATCAACTTCCGGTTCCTCTATTTTAGCCAAAATCTTCTGGTACTTTTTGTAGCCTCTAGATAGCTTAAGTGTCAAATTTCAAGGCTCTGCGACTTACTGAAGACGAGATATGAAAGATTAGAATATTTAATTTAAGACACTCCTAATTTACACCCTCTTCCTTTATTTCAATCGGATTAAAATTTATACAGGACTAATAACTCACGAGACTTAATAAAAGTAATAAGAAAATCATACCTTACCTAACAGCACAATGATTATTTTTCATGGACATTCAATTTCAATTATCAAGGGTAAATAACACCCTTAATATCAAGAGAAAATTACTGGCTGCATTGGGCATATTTAAACATATTTATCTTTTTGCTAAATCTCTCTGTATATACCACTGATTGGAACGGTTGTATTTAGTATTTATAAACAACATAACAAAGTAATTTTCAAATTAGGTAATAATTATTATGGCTCAAGTTTTCTGTTATCTTATTCCAAACTAGCTGCAAGGCACGCCCCCTGAACCCCCCCCCCCCCCCGGAGACCCACCCGGCACCCAACCCCCCGCACCATGCACCCGTGCCCAACCCCCAACCCCACACCACCATCCCAATCCCGCATCCCAGCCACCTCGGACCCCCATCCCCGTACCACCCCACTTCGCCTCTGAACCCCCCACTCCACCAACCCTGCACCACCTCCCCGCACCCCATCCACCCCGGACCCCACCCCATGTACTCCACCCCGCACCAACCCCTGCCCCCACCTTACTCCGCCCCACCGCCATTCCACCCCGCGAACCCCATACCCTAAACCATCCCCACTCCATTCCACCCCTGCACCCACCCTCCGTACCCAGTTTTGCATTTCTAGCCATCTTGTGACCAACAGATTATGTATACAAAATTTGGTTGAGTTTGGTCCAAGATAAAGAATTTTCATTTTTTTGACCCTCCCCCTTATTTTGGGAGGTTAGTTTTTGCATTTCTAGCTCTCTAGAGGCCCGCAGATTATGTATACAAATTTTGGTTGAGTTTGCTCCAAGGGCAAGAATTTACATTTTTTCACCCTCCTCCACATTTTGGGTGGTTTTGGGGGGAAATTTTTTTAAACATAAGTCAAAATTCACATCTCCTACAACTTTGTTATAATAAAATTTGCGTAAGGGTTAATAGTTTAGGAGTTATTTGATAATTTTCATTCATGCGACCCCCCAAAACCCCTTTTGGGGTCAAAATATCATAAAGGGATATAGCTAAAAACGTAAGTTAGAAGACATCTGATTCAAATATTAAATTTCATAATAATCCCTTGAGCCGTTTTTACGTGAATCGTGAGCAACTTTTCGCGGAAACCACGCAAACATACAGACATACAGACAGGCATGCAGACAGACAGGAATTTTGTTGAGGGTGTTTTCGTTTATAACTTTGCTTGGAACGTGTGCAACCAAAATTATGATTTGGACCAATGTACAGACAAAACCTTTACTTTATATATATATAGTAGATTAGGAATAAAAACATCGCCTTTAATAAATCAATTCTTTTATGAAGAAATCACTTAAGCTACATCCTAATCTAAAAAATAATAATAAAAAAAATGTGTAGTGTTTCAATTAAATCGATTACCATAATTCAAAAATTAGTATCGTTGAAAAATATCACTTGTGAAACCTCAAGAGATTTGAATTCTGTCTCGGTTGTTTAGTCTAGACTCTAGAGTCTACTCTTTGATTTCTGGCTATTAATAGAGTTTTTCTGATTGCAGATGACCACTTTGAAGAAAAAAATGATCGTTTTCAGGTGTTTGACACTTAAATACGATGAGGAAGCGGATCAAAGAAAAGGAATTCCAGTATTTTCGCCGTGTAAGATGAACAATATGTGGTTGTGTTGTAAGAAGGGGATATTAATAGTATACCACCAGGATAGAATAGATTCCGTCTCGCTATTCCAAATTAATTGAATTCATACATTTAGTAAAATGGATAGTTTCTGGCATTTGTTGGATGCGTGCATTGACGTCACCAGACACCAATTGCGTGGGTGAATTATCAAAGGACGCAAAACTCTATTTTTTCACTCCATTTAATTAATTGTTTTAATAAAGAAAAGGAATTAATTTACTTAGAAATGGGTTGTTCCATACCAGTAGTAACGATCTGTTTGCTTTGAAATTTTTGATGTTTACGATGATTAATGAAGGTATTGTTGAGTGATTCACTAGTTTTTCACAAGGTCTTTGTTTATATAATCCACCTTTATAGATATAAAACGTGATTGATAAAAAAATTTAATTTAAAATTAGTCCTAATTCACTTTTTTTTTTTTTATTATTTTATTATGAATATATTAATGCACGAGTTATTCCATTTCTTGAAAGACCATTATAAAAGTCCTGATTGAGACATTCAAAAAGATAAATTTTAATAATATTAATTTTCCCCACTTTTTGTTATAAGTGAAAATTTATCTACATCAATTTAATACTCGAGTGGTTTTTTGGTTCTTCTCTTATGAATTTAGTAGTGCGACATTATGTCGGGATTGAAAATTTCTGATTATGTGGTAGGTAAGTCACTGAAATCCATTCACTTAGTGGTTCAGAAAACTATTCACCAGACTGAATTTTAATAAATTGAATTGTATTTTTATAGTTGTTATTTTCCTTTTTTTATCTTATGTTTATTATATTGAATTTCTCCTAGATAGTATAATTTATTACAATGCGGAAACAGCCAAGCTAATATTTTCAATACAGTCGCAGAGTATTACAATAGTAAGAAAGTACTATTCTTCCCAAACGATTATGGTATATTTAATTTTATTTAGAAATAATTCAAATCATTTATTCCAACACTCCAGATTTGGTGAATACCATCTAAATAAAGATGATATTTTATAGTATACCATTACCAGGTAAGTACCTATTTGGGTTAGTATCATAAAACTTGTCATGATAAACTTCTCTATGTCATGTCAGCTAAATATCAGATGTCCGTAATAACACTGCACACTTTCTCGGCATATATTTGACAGCTCATTCTTTCTTCTATATACAATGTTCATCCCTTGGATATATCATATATGGAATGCGCGACTTTTTAACATAACATAACATTCCTTATTAAATTAAAATCAAATCGAAAGATCGCGCTATTTCCCAAGACCTCCTTTGGAATATAGTATCAAAATTATTTAGAAATAAATTAATTAAAATTTAGTTCTTTTCAAATTTTTTATTCCATTAAGTGGATATCGATGAGGCAGTCCAAAAAAAGAAGAAGATAATTTACACTATCTTTTTATTTATAAAACCGATGTTTCGTAGGCTATTCACTCCTTCTTCAGGGTTTTGAAAAGTCAGTGAAGGAAATCCAATGCGGCATTCCCCTCTGTCTCCTCTTTTAGTGGCAGTAACAATAATATATTGTACTATATATCATTCTCAGCAGAATTATAATGTAGTAATTTTTATTCCATATTTGGTGAATACCATCTTAATAAAGATGATATTTTATAGTATACCATTACCAGGTAAGTACCTATTTGGGTTACTATCATGAAACTTGGCATGATAAACTTCTCTATGTCATGTTAGCTAAATGATATTATCATGAATGAAATAGAAAACGCTAATCTTGGGATTTTTTTAAGCGAAAGTTGAGATCAATGAGTATTTGGATTTCAATAGCTTAATTTACACTTTCGAGAGTACAAGAATTAAATTAGCGCGCACTAAATTCAATGCTCGTTTACACAAGCGCTAAGTTTACCCGAAATGAATTTCGAAAGTCTAAGATATGAATAAGTTTTAGTGTAACTTAGTACAGTAGAACACATTTCGCTAAATATAACAGTATAACATAAACGAATGAAATTCAAATAAGAGATGAGTTTTTAATAGGGATTTCAAAGAGAAACCATTACGTTTCAACATATTTTATTTAATCTTGTGAATCACAGCAGAAGATTACAAAATGTCCTTATTCATTATAACATTATTGACAAGAAATTTCTAGAAAACAACACACCTCTTACAAAATTTAAATACATATCAAAAATGCTGAATTATTTACGAAGTGTGTTTTTGTACGCATCCATCATTTATATGTATATATCTAGATAGGATCGACTTTTTTGAAAGTAATGCTTACATCGCTTACACCGAAAATTTGATATGAAGTCAAAAACTGATCCTAGTTTCAAGGCTAAGATATATACTTAAACTAAGCCAGTGACTGATTATACATAACCAAGACAATGGATTATTTATACATGAATTGTAAAAAATCTATAGTAATAATTTTAGAAGTTTTATTTTATTTATTTACTTAATTTTACGATTTTTTTTTTGAAAATTTCAAAAATTCTCAGTTATTATAATATATAATTATGTTCTATTGACTTACATATATACATATTTTATCTAATATTTCTCTTTATCTTATCACGAAGAGTCGACTATTATTTATTTAGAATTTCATTCAGATAAATTCAAATAACTGAAAGAGTTTGAATTTGATTTGGTGATTGATTATCGATCTTGAAAAAATTAATTTCACCAGTATTCACATTTGACGAAACATTAAATTTGAATACTTATGAAATATTCTATGATTTCTTTAGGATTTTTAGTATAAGGAGATTTTATTTTAATTATTATTTTTCAAGTTTCCTTTTATATATTGTCTAGTCTCTAGTAAATCAATTTTTCTTAGGAAAATTTATTTTACATGTATTTGTTTGCTTTGTCCTTATTATTGAATTTTTTCTAATATCAATTAATTTTGTTTGTTTTTGTGAAATAATTGAAGCCAGATAATAGCCAATTATTTTTGTACATTCCCGTGGCTTGAATTCCGGTCTCAATAGAAGTCGACTGTATATAGTTTCGGTCTAATTTAAATATCTTTCATCATTAAAATCTACAAAATTAATTAAGAATTGCTAAAGTTATTTTTCCATAATTAAAGACACGTACTTGTCAAAGTACTCGATGCAAGTCGTATATTTTTCTACAATTTAGTAGTTAAAATGCATGGAAGAATTTGCTAAATATAAATGATGAAATAATAATAATTATAATAAACATTTCAAGGGAGGAAACTTGAAAATAAGTCGAAGTGAAAGACCTGTTCATGAATAGCATGCTAATCAATAAATGTTCTTTGAAGTTGTTACCATATAGCCCAATGACAAATTGAATTTGGTCATCTTTCATAAATAGCTTTCGGAAACAATAGATGAAGCAATATCCTTTCATATTCATAGCAATTTGGCAATGATATTATTGAAGAAGCATTTTTATCAAACGTTGAAGATCATATATTAAAATGGATTTCTGCTAAAAATTTTTAGTAAAATATGTGCTACACATCGTCACAGCATGATTTTATAACATAGAAAAAAAATTAATAAAAATTTTTTATTTTAAATTCAAGCTCAAAAACTAATCTATAATTCTCTTTTTTTTTATCGTGTAAATTATTATTTGAATTAAAATTATTTTGTTCTAGTGAAAAAGAGAAGGAGTGAAAGTAGTGACGAGGTGCTCACAAAATTTTGTTCTGATTACATTATTCATGATATGAAAATTTATGAAATATTTCTTTATCCTGAAGTCCTTCTTAAGTTTTAATAGGTGTATAGTGGGAGACTATTAAACTTGTGATCATAACATATAAAACACTTTTCATAAATAATAAATCTTCCATTGGATTTAATTTAAGATAGGTCATTGTGTCATTGTTTATTAAATTTTCAACAAGATTGAGCGTGCTGGTTTTGAGATAGAAAATTTTAAATTCGTGAGTGCATTTAAGGTAGTTGTTTGACAATACTAGCAAAAAGTTAATGTTAGAGTATATAGAACAGACAATAAGGATTCATAATTGATAAGCCCAAAACTTTTTGCTGTTTATGTACCACTTCTAGCCAATCCCGTGCTCGTTTGACAAATCTGGCAACACTGTCTGAGCTAGTATATATTTGATCATAAAAATTTCAGATAAAGTACATTATAAAGGGAGATTTTTAAAACAAAAAGTCCTTAATAAGGGATTGAAAGCTGTTGCAACAATGGCTGAAGTGAAAAAACGTCAAAAAAATTACTCAAGTTAACCAACTTTTTAGATTAAATAAATGCGTTGTTGCCAGCTTGTTTTTAGTGTAAATTTTACATGATACATTTTTCATTTTTATTCATTATTATCTCAGAAACGGTGTTGTAGCTATGAATTAAAATTTTCTTAAAAAATGTATTAGTTATTGTTTAATGTTGGTTTAGTTTTTTTTATAAAAATGGTAAGAAGAGTTTCTTAATTATAATTAAAAATATATGTAAACTTTCCGGTATCTTATATAGCTCAATGTATAAGAGCCTGAAAAACTCTATCTTTGGAATTTAATATCTCCGGAACTATATTGTTCATAAATTTCGTTTTGCCACCAATCGATGCAGAAGTATTTAACTGTCTAAATTTCAAAAAAATCCTAAGAAAACCCATATGGTGAAACAACTACAATGAGTTACATTAATAATGCGCCTTATATCTAATTACATATTATAAGTTTCTTTGAAGAATAAAAATCTGTCATTCATAAGAATCTTAAATCAAACATTTCCAATCTTGTTTAAGATTAAATATACATATCCTTTTGATACATATGGCTATCTTAAATATTTTTTTCAGAACTTAAGTAACAACTTCGACCATTATAGGGTTTGTTATTCACCTGGTGCCAACTGTTTCAAACTATTAGCCATTTGTACAGTTTCGTCTAGCTGTTCACGTGCTTGATAGTATAAACCGTTGGCAACTGTTGTATAATCAAGACTAGTGACTTTTGGCATGCAGAGAGCGCCTGAATTTGTTCTGCTGACATCTGCAATTAATTGAACCACCCTGAAAATTTATCCCTTCATTAATTGTAGAGTACCATTAAAGATCATAGCCAAAAGGACATGCGAGGTCTTTGAACTCTTTCCGTATAAATAATTTACTTTATTTCCAAAAAAAAATTATTAACTATACTTTTAAAAAAAATGAATGATAATTCCACGGACCAAAAATATTTATAATAATGTTGAAATGCTTGTTTAAATAACTAACGGCAAATTGTCATTCATTCTTTTGCAAAAGCCTGGAAATCCTTCAAATGGTGATGACGTATTTATACCTATGATGTCTTTTCTGTGCACGTGAATAATAAGTTGCCTGTGTTATAATCAGTGAAATCAAATCAGTAAAGAATAAATAGCAGGAAAGAATTATCAATCGAGTGTAAATGATTTGAACACACCATTAATATTTAACGACTCGGTTCAGGCCTTGCCAGCATCGATTAACATATTGAGTGAAGAAATAATATAAGAAAAGCCAAAGACTTTGGATACCTATGTTATCAATGAATTAATTACACTCACTTCAATATAAACCTTATTAATATTATAATAAATAATAAAGCAAAGCAAAACCACATATAGATACTCAGGGTGTTTTAATTGTAGTTAAATTTTGAATGATAATTGTATCAAATTATTTTTGATTAAAAGTATTTTTTTTTTTACATTTTTTATGAAATAAGCTGGAGAAACATAAAAAATGTTAATAAAAACTAGAATAAATAAAAAGTCTCAAACTAGCTTTAGATCAATTCAATGGTGTTTTTTGAAATAAAAAATAAATACTTATTTTTTATTATTTATTTAATATTTAATGATGCCAAATCATAATTTTTAATTTTCTGTTAAATATATATACGTCATCTTGCCTTTATTATTATTATTATTATTTTTTTTTTTTTTACTCTTTGTATAGAATTTTTTTATCTAATTGGGATGTGGACTTTCAATGCACTTTACCAGAAAGATTAATGACTATCTTTAAATGTTGTAAACCTTAGCTCTTATAAGGGTTTAATAGTAGGTATTATTAAAAAAGTTTACATAAAATTACACACCTAAAATTGTTGACAAATTTAAATATATAATTTGAGCACACGCTGTGATAGTATCTATAAAATAGAAAAAGCGCAGAAACGATTATTCGATGGACCAGCGAGTCGACAGAGGCGGTAAAGGGTCGGATCATCAATAGTTCGTTTTTGAATTGCATCTAGGATGGCAAGAGAATGCTTGGAGACCCCTCTCCACAGATGCGAATCGAATATTCTAGACAGGGGCGAATTTGGGCTTTATAGAGAGTGAAAAGCCTCAGGGCCGTGAACAAATTGATAATTATAAAAACATAAGCATTTATTAGGAGATTAGATCTGAATGGGAAAATTTCTTACAGTGTTCAGATTCAGTAAACAATATCAGTATAATATAGTAATATATCAACAGGGAGCTTGAATATTTATTTATATCCAATAAATTACTATTTAATAATCAACTAATATTATCAGAAAATATTTAAGTTAAATTTACCATTACTTTTACTAAAAATAATAACAAAAAGAAAACAAATTATATTTTGTTCAGGGACCACGTTGTTGGTTAGAGATACTATTATCACATCTTTGGTTATTCTTGGATTTTTTAAAGAAGATCCGTGCTTGAATCTGGGATTCTGTTTTAAAATTATGATTAAAATAAAGTAATTATATCGTCTAATGCCAATTTTTGCATTTTGATCCCAAAATATTTAATAAATAATTGAATCAGTGTTAACTCAAAGTGGCTATACTTTAACATTAGATATGAATCAATTTATTATATCTATATATTTTCTACTATAATGATTGACTTTATTATTATATCATGACTTCATTTGAAATAAATGCTTTGGTATGATTTTTATCTAATTATAAGGTGTGGTCTTAACATCTGCCCGTAGGCTGATCAGTCGGTTGTCTGTTGACCTTCTCAGAAAAAAATCTCACCGTTCCGAGATTTCTACCTGCTCTCCACTATTATTAATAATTCTTTTAGTTCTGCAAGGATGCATGAATAATATCGGGGAAGAACAAGATTGAGGATAGCAAATTATTTCAAATATCTTGATTTTTTTACTAATCGATCTCATCGCACTTATTGGTTAGTCATATTGTCTATTTAAACGGAATGATTGAAACAGGGACTGTACTTAGGCTTGAAAGAAGTGATAACGTTATAACTTACATGGTTACCGGTAATCTATTTTATACTGTATAAAATGACTGTCTGTGTCTAAGCTATCTTAACAGCACATTTCGAAATCTTCGATTTTTCTTTTCTTTTCACAACTCGGCTATACAGAAATAAATTGTGACTACCGAGTTCTTTAGGCTTAAAAAATCTTTTTTATCACGTTTTGAAAAGAGATCATTCTAAAAATAGAATCTCATTAATACTAGACATTGACGCATCATGTAATGTTAGAACTATATAGTATCCAGGTTTATATTAATAGATTCTACTCATGGTAAAAGAGAACATTTGTCCAGAGCGAAAATGATCTTAGGTATTTGTTTATGGTCAGCAACCTCCCTTCTATTGGATTTTGATACAAAAATGATCTAGCTTGATTTATTCTTGCTGCACTGATAACGACAAAGAATCCAAGAATAGCAGCAGAAATGTGATAAACTTGATAGAATGTTTTATGCAAATTTAGTGTTAAAAAAATCCTGCCCACATAGCATACTGGATTTAGACTTAGTTCTAGCACTCATTGACCGATTGTGTGAGTCATTAATAAGGGTTGCACTATCTCAAGAGGGATTATGTTAAATGTGCCACTCTGTATTCTATTATCTAAATTTATATATAAACAGCAGTTGCATTTTCAGGGACTCCACAAATCTCATTAATTATCTCACCAATGGCTATTATTGGAATATTTCTACACGGAAAAAATAAAATTACATTATAAGATTGTAAATGTAAATTCTGTGAACAAAACGTTTATAAACATTGACTGTATTAAGTGAATGTAGCTATTGGAATATCTATATTGTTTTGGATTGTAATCGCCTCCCCCTAGAATCAGGCAAGACCATCCCTTAACACCCTAAATTAGAATAACTGTATACAAGTTTGTTTTAATATATACTTATTTTTATTTGTTGATAAGAGCCTCTAAAGCATTCTCTGTAGGATTTCGAGGGGACCAATGCAATATTCTTTTACGAGCGTTTATGGAAAGAACTAAACCTATAAAAGAAGTTATTCCATTAGTCATCAGTATTGTATGATGAAAAAATAAATAAATCATTTTTGATTCAAGAGACATTATACATGTCCCATAAAATTTCTGAAAATATTTGCAAAGCCGCCATAAATAATTTCTAACCGGGCTGGTTTACACGTTCCATAATACAATGCTTCGCGACAAGACCTGTTTTTAGGAGAAACGGAATCAAAAGAAAAATAAGCTGACGTGTTCTGATGTGGCCATCCACTTGACTTTACCATACAACCTGGCCCCTCACTTATATTTAATATTTAATAAAATTATTTATAGGGGTCGGGTAGGCTGGGCGGTAGCATGTCAGACCAGCTAACCAAGAGGACCCGAGTTCGAATCCGGCTCGAGGCATCCGGCTAAAAATCTGACCCCCGAGGTAGAGACAAATTTAAATAAAATAATTAGTATCGTAAATGGCTTATGGCTAGAAAGGCCGAAAAGCCAAAAAAAAAAAAAAAAAAAAAAAAAAAATTATTTATAATCATGTAGTGGAGGGAGTTTTTGAATTTTTAGATTACTCTGGGCCCACTGATTATGTATACAAAATTTGGTTGAATTTGGTACAAGGGCCTAGATTTTCATTTTTTGACCCTACACCCCCCCCCCCCCACCCATTTTGGGCTGTTGGTTTTTGCATCTTTAGACTTCTGGGGGTCCACTGATTATGTATACAAAATTTGTTTGAGATTGTTCAAATCGCCTAGATTTTTAATTTTTAACCCCCCTCCACTCCAATTTTGGGTCGATATGCACCAAAATCTAATCAGCTCTTAATCTCAATGGGCCAAAACTACGTGTGGAATTTGGTTTTGATATTCACAGTAGTTTTTGAGCTAGCTCGTCCACAAAAATTTGGTAACGCACAGACTAACAACCAAACTAACTAACTATCATACATTTTGACAAAACAATTATTATCTCGAAAAATATAATTTTTTCGATGTTTGCTTATTAGAGCTTTTTTGTAGAGCGAAATGCCATGGTTTTCTCAATTTTTTAAATCAAAATAGTTTCTGCCGTTTTTGAGATATTTCGAAAAAAAGAAGGAAAAAAAACACTTTTTTTCATGCACGATTACAATACTTAACCTGTATAGTAAAGTAAAAAATAAAATAGTACTGACAATTTAGATACAATAAAAAAATATTAAAAATCAACTTTTGAGCAATAAGAACTCTAGAAGCAGGATGATAGTTATGAATGTATGTAATAATGGACGGTGGTTCCTGGTAGTCAGTTTGCTGTTCTTTAGTGTGTTTTGTCTCACCTCCAATTTAAAATAATAAATGTTATTTAGAGAAAGGACGAGAGTGACTTTTCTCTCGAGACGCACTGGAATTGTATTCAATCAACTTGATTATACGGGTGATTTCTGTTGTCGCACGTGTTTGGTCCTCTCCCGCAGCTCTTCATGAATACTAATAAAATATCTCGATGGTATTCAATCAACTAATCACATTCATTCATTTTAATCCGGACAAGTGAAGTGGTGCTTTTCGGGTAATTAGATCATCAATGAAATCAAAAAGTGATATAAATTCAATTAAATTGCGGATTTTCCTATCTCTCTCTCTCTCTCTTTCTTCAATAAAGGAATTAATAAGCATATTTTGTAAACCTTTCAAAAAAATGTTATTCTTTATTTTTCCATGAAATAATTATATATGTATGTAAACTTGAAGAAATTAATACACATCATTGATAATAAATATCCACTTAGTGAAATAGAAGAGTAAATTAATTTTTTTTTAATTTTCTGAAAAATTTTCCTACTTAGAAATCTTATTCTAATATGATATCATAATCGAATTTTCCTCTTACGTAGTCGAATTTGTTAAAAAATCAAGGTTGATAAATAATATTCGGGATTTCCAAATAGTATGTAAATTGAGATTTTATATCAGCCAGTGCAAATATAAATTAAAAATAAATAATTATTTCGATTAAAGTCCCAATGAATCCTACGACTTCAACTATTCTTCAAGAAACAACTTCGACCGAGAAACAACACTTGAATTTCCGTTAAGTTCAATTTTTCTAAGATACATTGTATATTTTTACTTTCACATTTATATTCAATGGAATATAATGGGAGAGTATTGCGATGGCCAGTCTGGGTCCTGACTCTTTGAGAGTTTGTATCTCAGAGATGAAAAAAATGAATTTCATTTTGTAAATTCTAGGTGGAAGGAATCGTTGCCCTTAATAGTTGGAAACCGGATTTAGAACATAAAACCGAAAATTATGGTCCCCAGAGGCCAAAAAGGGGTCCAAAATCCATTGGTCAGTACGTATGTACGTATGTACGTGTGTACCCCCCTACGTTTCACAACCATAAGTCTCAGAGCTACGAAATTCGAAACTTAAGCTCGATATAGGCCAGAAAGAGTACAGCGAGATTTTGGTTGAAATCAGAAAACCGGAAGTGTACATTTACATGAAAGATTTTTCGTTTTTTTTCTCAAAAACGGCTCTAACGATTTTTTTAAAAATTAGTGTTTTTATCAAGTGTCATGAGTTATTAGTTGTGTCGAATTTAAAAAAAAAATCGTTGCGGCCGTTTTCGAGAAAATAAAAATTGTTATTATAAAACATATTATCATAATGTCGGCTTATTACAGTCGACCAAATTGAAATATTGTTTCTCCCAATGCTCTGGGAATGAATTTAGGGGAGGGTTTAATATGAGGGTTGAGACTTTTACCCAGTGAATCACAAGAAACCCAAAATCTGTATAAATTCGGCAATTAGAATTCCCTTTAATTCTCAAGGGTAGCAAGTATTAAATTTAACTGGATTTAGAGGGGATGTGAAATACTCCGAAAATTTGATTAATATTCATGTTCTCCTATTTTTGAATTAATCCGCAGTGCAAACATTTTATATAAATATATGTTGTTACCTATATTAAAAATGTATAAATAAAATATGAATAGCTCTCATTGAGAAGGTTATTTGTTCTAAATAATTGTTTTAATATGTATTTTAACGATCAAGCCACTTATCAATTGAATTGTATTGAATAACCTTGTACAATGCACGCAAAATAAAAAGATTTAATTTAACATTAAAAGAAATTATGATTTGTCTAATTTTTATAAAATATATATATATAAAACCAAAAAAGAAAAGAAAAATGATCTTTTAAAAATGTTACAGAATTTTTTCAACATCATTTAATAGAAAATGAAGTGAATATAGATTATCCGCTCTGTTTAAATATCAATTAATAAATAATCTAATGTTAAATTTGAAAAAACTAAAGAAAAATTCTTTGATCCGGTTATCATTAAATTTTGCAAAAAGGAAGGAAAAATAAAATAAAATTAAAAAAAATAAGCTGACGTGTTCTGATGTGGCCATCACTTGACTTTACCATAAAACCTGGCCCCTCACTTATATTTAATATTTAATAAAATTATTTATAATCATGTAGGGGGGGTTAGTTTTTGCATTTTTAGACTTCTGGGGACCCACTGATTATGTATACAAAATTTGGTTGATTTTGGTAAATGGCCAAGATTTTCATTTTTTGACCCTCCGCCCCCCCCCCATTTTGGGCGGTTAGATTTTGCATTTTTAGACTTCTGGGGTCCATTGATTATGTATACAAAATTTGGTTGAGTTTGCTCAAAAGGCCTAGATTTTTAATTTTTAACCCCCTCGACCCCTTAATTTTGTGTCGATATGCACCAAAATCTAATCAGCTCTTAATCTCAAGGGATCAAAACTACTTGTGAAATTTGGTTTCGATATTCACACTAGTTTTTGAGCTAGCTCGCCCACAAATTTGGTAACGCACAGACTAAATAACTAACAGACATTTTGACAAAACAATTATTATCTCAAAAAATATAATTTTTTTGATGTTCACTTTTAAGAGTTTTTTTGTAGACCGAAATGCCATGGTTTCGCTCAATTTTTTTAATCAAAATACTTCTTACCGTTTTTTAGATATTTTGAAAAAAAGAAGGAAAAAAACACTTTTTTCATGCACTATTACAATACTTGACCATACCCTGTATGGTAAAGTAAAATGAAGATCTATTTTTTGGACAGCATCCCCTGTGGTTGAAAAGTCGCGTATCTAGTTAGTTTCATGATTTAAGATAAAGACGACCTAGCCAACCAGGGGAGTGCTACAAAATGCATAATATATTTGTGCTGTTGTCTTGGTTGCCGACGTTCCAGGAAATTAATAAAAAATCTTAATTAAGTTGCTATAGTTGCTTATAGTAAAAAATTTATCGTAACTCGTAATCCACCATAACAAGAAAATAATTTTTAGACCAATATGCCTCTACAGTCTACACCTTTTATCTTAGGAGATAAATATTTTTAATTCTTTTTTCGCTAACAACCATTTTTTTAATATTGTTCGCACTTTAACTTGAAATGAATTTTTTATAATAATATAATTTAAAATTCGAATTAAAAAAAAATGTTCCTCCACAAAGAGAAACAAAGAGGTTGTCCTCTGCTTGATGCAAATAAACATACACGCATATATATCGAAATTATATATGTGTATATATAGCGACCGAGGACATGTTAGTTAATAACCATTTCCATTATTTAGGAGAGAACAAAGGTGATCGCTAGTCTTAGTCTCAAGTTATCGTCAGTATCGGAAACCAGACTGGGGGAAGGACAATTTTTTTTTAGAAATGAATTCTTCTCCATTTCACAGCATCAAGCAGAGGACAACCTCTTTGTTTCTCTTTGTGAATCAACAACTCTGCTACTCTCGGCAAAATAAAAACTTTTCAATTAAAAATGTTCCTATTTAAAAAATATCATAAATTTCAGTAGGTCCTATGAATAAACAAATAAATAATATAATATATATACAGATATATAATTTCGATATATATGTGTGTATGTTTATTTTCATCAAGCAGAGGACAACCTCTTTGTTTCTTTTTGTGAATCAACAACTCTGCAACTCTCGGCAAAACAAAAACTTTTCAATGGAAAATATTCCTATTTAAAAAATAACATAAATTTCAGTAGGTCCTATGAATAAACTTCTTACGGACCCTATTTTGAGTTTAGTATTATTTACTTTTGAATTTATTATAAAAACTAATAATTAAAAAAATTGTAACTTTATATTATAATTATGTGAAATTTATTTTGGTTATTTACAAAATATTTACGATTTGTAAGATATACGATAAATTAGATTTCAAAAATGATAATTTTTTGGTATGGCTTAGTTGTCCAGCTGAGATAAATTAAAAAAAAAATTAAATATTTCAACCCACACACTCATGATTTACAAACAGTTCAAGTATTCAAATAAATGCAAGATTAACCATGAGAAACGCTTTAGTATTATGTAAGAATAAATTAATATGCTAATACTTTGATGTAGTTAAATTCATTTTAAAATGTGTGTAGAAAATTGCTACTGTAATCAGATTAAGTTTTTCCAAGATTTGTTCATACCTATTTACACAAAACAAAATAAACAAAAAACAATTTTTTTTTTTTAATTTAATTGGACTCACCAACGTGTGCTGATATCCGAGCTCGGGATCGTTCCATGTCGTCGTAGTTGGCACTGATAACTGGTCCATTTTTGGAGAAGACATCGCTCGAGAACCGCCCGGTCAGGTCATTCAGTCTGTGATGATGAATGGACCCAAACCGCCTTTACATCTGCACAAATTCAAGGAAACAACGAATCAACGGAGAGCGAATTAATGACCTTAATCAATTATGCAACACTAAGATAAATAAGACTAGACAGAGAGTTGTACGTTTGATGGTACTTTGTATTAGAAAATAAAATTATCCATTTGAAGAGGCAAGCCGTCCAATATAAAAGGGCTCTATATGAGAAGAAGATGGTAATATGGACCCACGTTTAATAAACGTGATAAAAAAATCATTTTAAACTATTTCTTTCAAAATATCATAAATATAATTGGCCTGAAAAATCTAAGATGCAAATCAGAAGTTTCAAAAAATATTGTTTTTTTTTAAGATGCTTCTAAAGTAACAGAATAAAGAATTGTGTGAGTTATAGGGATCTCTGGGTACGTAAAAAAATAACAAACATTTTGGGACACAAATCTAAAAAATTATATTCACTCTCTGCTCTAGTTTTGTATGTACAATTATCAACTTCAGCATTTCCCGAATTGCACCCCTTAGGTCATCAGATGGAGAAAGAAGGTAAAAAGTAAAACAATTGTGTAATCTGACAAGAAAAGCATAAATTATATAAAATTTTGCAGTTACTGCAGTATCAACTCGACATACTTTTTTAAGGGTAATGTAAATACTAAAGAAGAGACATTGGGTCAGTGGTTAGAGTGTCGGGCCGCTGTCCTGAAGTATGCTGGTTCGCGACTGAGTCTCGGCAGATATTTGCAGACGCCTTCTTTTGGAAAGCAATGGCAAATTATGGCAATGGTATAATTGCCTAGTCAACCTCTCCAAACTAGCCGTTCGGAACTGGCGTTAAAAAGTAGGTCCCGTATATCTGTGTAAAACATCTATATACACTCAGCACAGATATATGTGGAGAGGTGCCGAAACGTCAGGGAGACCTGATAAGGTAGTTAAAGAAGAAGTAAATACTAAAAGAAATCCTCCTTTATGATTCACTACTCAGATGCAAATAATTAGAGAAATTTCATTTTAATAGCAGATTTATTGGTAAAATAGTGAGCCACAAAAGATTTGCTTATCTGGCATGGAATTTTTCTGGCAAAAGGAAGAAAACTCCCTTGAATTAGTAAAATTTTCGAGAACACTTCTATCCGAAGTCATCAGCTACATCATACACTTAGACACAAGTCTGATGTACAAATAAAGAAAGTGCTTCAGAAATCAATATCACGATATCAAGAAATCTCGTATTTTATTTATTATTATATTATAGATATTTATTATTATTGTTTGTCAATAAGGAATAAAGCGCTTGTTCTAAAGATCCTGATTTTAAGTATTAATTTATGGCTTTGATGATTACATTCCACAAGAAACTGTAAATATGTCAACACCATACCGTGTATGACGTGCAGACTTGGAAAAATTATGAAATTATCTTATATTGTTGAAATGTTATGGATGATTTTTATTTTATGTTAGATCAGATTTGCGATCATCTCTCCGGGATTTAAACCCGAGAACCATTCTCAACAACTTCTTTTTACACTATATGGTTTGGCTGTATGTTCGAATTTAGAATGCCTTAAATATTCAGAATAAAATACATGACGATTCCATCACTTAATCTGTGATTGTTTTCACAACCAGCGTGGAAGTGGATAGGAAACCTAATTAGGATCTAGCTAGCTACTCTCTAACACCTAAGTGTAGGTACCTAATAAGAATTGATTATAATATTATTTAGTTTAGTATCAAGCATATAACTATAACTCTTACTTTAGTCTGCTTGTTGTTTTAAATGTATAGTTTAGTTTTTAACCGACTTCAAAAAAGGAGGCAGGTTTTCTATTTTTTTTTTTTTTTTGTGCCTATGCTACCTCATATCTCCGCCAATTGTGAGCCGATTTTGGAAAAAAAAATTTCATTCGGCAGTCTACCTTCCGATTGGTGCCATTTTTTTTCATAGGTATTAGACCTTTTTTGTTAGGTTTGCTCATGCCTAACTTCTTTGTTTATGAACCGATTTCGATAGTTCTTTTTTTATTGGAAAGGGGTATCTTAGGGATGGTGGCATATTAATTTGGTCAAGTTTTTGATGATATGATCACTATTAATAACATCACTAAAAAGAAAAATAAAAATAATTTTTAAGAAAAAAATAAATCCGACTTCAAAAAAATTAAATGCAACAAATAAAATACACTAAAAGGTATAAAATAATTATTAACTTATTTAGTTACAACTAAACTAGGAAATATTAACATGAAATTACTTTTTAAGTCGGTGCCAAACATATACCTTTTAAGAATCGCATTGGCACCGAGTACAAAAATAATTTCATGTTAATATTTCGTAGTTTAGTTGTAACTAAATAAGTTAATAATTATTTTATACCTTTTAGTGTATTTTATTTGACGCATTTAATTTTTTGAAGTCGGTTTTATTTTTTTCTTAAAAATTATTTTTATTGATTTTTACATTAAATTATTCTAAACTACAATCCCGAGATCGTCTGGATGAAATAGATTTGCCTAAAAATAAAACCGACTTCAAAAAAATTAAATGCAACAAATAAAATAATAAGAACTCAAAAATCAAATAAAATGCCCTAAAAGGTATAAAATAATAAATTATCTTATTTAGTTACAACTAAACGACGAAATATTAACATGAAATTACTTTTTGAAGTCGGTGCCAAACAAACTATACTTATAAGCGAGCGTACCCGCCAAACGTACTAAGTAAGACCCGTCGAATGCTATATGTTTGGCACCGACTTCAAAAAGTAATTTCATGTTAATATTTCGTCGTTTAGTTGTAACTAAATAAGATAGTTTATTATTTTATACCTTTTAGTGCATTTTTATTTTATTTTGAGTTCTTATTATTTTATTTGTTGCATTTAATTTTTTGAAGTCGCTTTTATATGTTTTTCTAAAAATTATTTTTATTTTTCTCTTTTTAGTGATGTTGACAATAGACTTAAGATAATACCTTGCATGCATCTCGTAAGAGAAAGATTCGTGTGAATGAATCACAAACTGATAATAAAATTCAATTTATAAATAGAGGAATTATCTCGAAACGTTAGCGGGTTTTAAATGAACATTTTAAGATTGTTTTTTTTTTATAAAATATTTTGTATTATAATTTCGATTTTCATGCTCATATGAATTGGAGATTTCCGCTATTTTGTCATTGATCATATCTCAGAGCTTGACCAAATTAATATGGTACTACCCCTAAGGTACCTCTTTCCAATAAAAAAAGAATCATTAATATCGGTTCATAAACAAAGAAGTTATGCCTGAACAAACATATCAAAAAAGGTCCAATACCAATGAAAAAAAAACGGGACCAATCGGAAGCTAGACTGAACCCAATGCAAAAAATAATCAAAATCGGCTCACAATTGGCGGAAATATGAGGTAACATAGACACACAAAAAAAAAAAATTCAGTCGAATCGAGAACCTCCTCCTTTTTTGAAGTCGGTTAAAAAAATAGATAATTATGTGAATGAATGAAAAATTAATTATCTAGTATGTTTATTAATGATTTTTTAACGACAAGTGTCCTCTTGTTTGTTAGTACCCCAATAAAATAAGTGGTCAAATCTGGATACTTATCGATGTTAGGTTAAGCCCGTGCGTAAGTTGAAATCGAAAAAAACAGCATTAAATTGCATGGATTTTTATTTCAATTTCACCATAATGAACTCATTCATTATGAGACTTTAGTTTATATATTAGTAGTTAGAGTAAGTCAAAGATCATTTTAAATTTTAACAGTCAGTGGGACTTGAACAATAAAGATTAAATAAAGATTTATTTATTTATTTATTTGAAAAATATTTACTTCAAATTATATTTTATTTTACATTACTAATTTCTCTTAATCTCTATATCAGCTCATTAATGGCAATTACCATCCCACTCACTGAGTTTAAAATATAATTTATGAAATTGAATTTTACATTTTACTCCTTAAATAGAAATAAAAGCAAATTATACGAATGCATGGAATTAAAATGTCACTAATATCCATTCTGCTCTGTATATGAATTATAAGTGATATTTAATTATTTCGTTTTGGTTAAATGTTAATTTTCTTAATTGAAAAATTTCACTCCTTTTAAATTGAGAATATCAAGTCCTTATTTCCCCATTTAATTTATCTTTATGCCGTTTATAATGCATTTCGTGTAATAAATATTCGAATACTAATCAAGTAATTATTAATGGTCAATGAACTATATAAAAAAATCACCAATCATCAACATCCTTGATGGATCAAGCTGACGAGTCCTATCATCTTTCAAGGTCATACTTTTTTCACTTAGGAATTATTTTTCACGTCCAAGTTTGTATTGGCATCAAATAGAAAAGTTTTCAAAATATTACGTCCAGAAAGGCGTGTCCAAAATTTTTCAGGAAATGGGGTGGAGGTTACATTTTTCATGTACATATATTTAAACTATAATTTATAAGACAAGTTTTCATTTTCAAAACAAGAATATGAAATGTATTTTTAGATTCAGTATAAATTTAGATACTAATTGAAAATATATAGACTCCCCCCGCCCCCATAAACTGCAAGAATGACATTATTTAATTTAAGAAAATAATATCTTCATTTTATATTATACTCTTATTCTAAATATTTTTATATCGGCCATCTTTAAAAATTACTTACATATCACCTTTAAGTGTTTTTACTTTCACTTGGGACAATATAAATTAATATACTCTACTTAAATATAAGTTAGTGCATTCAGCTATAGTTTTATACATAGTTATAGATTGATAAAATGTTTGTAAATTCTTTATAATTAAAATTAAAATATGCAGTTTTTAAAGAAATAAATACAACTCTTTCATTCTTTATTAGACTTTTTTAAACCAGGTAACTTCAAATTGATGTAAAAAAGCTTGTAGAAAAAGAGTTTAGCATATTTTATTATGGAATGTCGTTCATTTTTTGCTTGAATAGATTTATGAATATAATTTCAAGTGATAAATCATCTTGGCAGTTATGTTATAGCCTTTAATGCAAATGAGTATTAAGTATTATAATGAAGATTTGCAATGAGAAGAAGCAAATAAACAACCAACATCAATTCTCTGAGCTTTTCGGAGTGATAGTATTTTCGACAAGCACACAAGAAACATCAATAAGATTTCAGTTTAGGGTTTATAGAATTCAGAAATATGAAAATATGAAGCATAGTTTATATTATAAGATTAGAAATTTATGCGTTGTATTTTTTATTTTCAATTAAAACATATATATAGTATATATCATTGGTGTGGGGTCCACGGTTGCTGTTGATGCTGAGCATCCCTTAAATCTTAGAACGTCAAGAGTATCTTCATACCGTGTTATATATGAATCTCGTTTAGATTTATTTCGCCTAGATTTAATTTAGAATTTTCCAGATTTCATATTTGAATCATTTTCGCTATCTTATGTAAAATATATTACTTTGATTTTATGATGGTGAAAATAAATTAGTTTACATGTAGGTACTGACGTCTGACTTTCATTTAAAATCTATAAATTGAATAAAAAATTAATTGTGAATAATGAACTAAAAGATTTTTTGCCAGAAGTATTGCACTTAGCCGCTTTTTTAATTAATATTTTGTCTACCTTACTATAAAATTGTTTTACAGACAAACTGACGCGAAGCCTTGTCTAGTGAGCAGAGTGTGGGGGAAGAATCACCAAACACAATCATGTTCAAACCTGTCGCGGCACGCTCGCTGTTTGCCAGTAGCAGTATCAGCCCGGTCTTTAATAGCCACACCTCGATCCCGGAAGCCCCTGGTAACTAGACAACTAAATTGGCATATCAGTTAAGGGTATGTCTAACTCACGGCCCGACGGCGCATCTCTGCCTAGCATCTATTTGTACACTCAACATCAAATAACTGGATACTCGAAAATTAAAAAAAAAAAAATTAAACAATTAAATAAAAAAAAAAAGTTTTTTTTTTATTTAAGCACTATAATACTCTGAGGTATATGAGTCAAACCATTGACTAGGATGTAGTTGTCGAGTTGCCACAGGAGTACTTCTCCCATAAGAAATGAAAGAAATTTTTCTGTTTTTGGTTCTTATATATATATATATATTATATATATATGTTATTTCAATATTCATTATTATGAGAGCGTCAAAAACAGTTTTATAATTAAGTAGCAAAATATTAATAAAAATAAAGAGGGTAAGTGCAAGCCGTGCAAGTAAACCATAGGTATCGTAATTTTTTACATTTAATTATTTTATAGCAACAAAAATATTTATTGAAAGTACTCAGACAGAGCCTCTAAGGAAGAAAGGTGGATTATTTTTACTTGCCCCCGGAAGTAGTCAAAGTGAAAATAAACTGTCCACTCTGTCTTTAATATCAAATGAAGAAATCTAATGTGAAATTTGAAAAATTATATTAAGCTGTTATCGATGAATTTTGGGAATAATAAAATACAATTTTCAAAAATGAAGGGTCCTTTTTTGGACAACATCCTCTGAGTGAAAAGTCACCGCCCGCTCCTGGTTCCTACATACATACTATATTTACACACAAACAGACAAACATTACAAACTTCCCTTCTTTATATCATCATCATCAGCCTGTCGATAGCGACAATCCACTGCTGAATATAGGCCTCTTCCATCAAATGGAAGGGGGTTGGCATTAAGTCACCACGCTTGCCAGACGGATTGGTGACTAGGAATTAGATTATAGCCGGTCAAATATCAATGCAGGGACTCGGACTCGAACCCCGTGACTCCTAGCTTAGAAGGCTACAGTGTCTTTAAGCTCTCGGCTAATTATATATGATTAATTATATACAGAAGAAGAAGAGATTGAGAAGATAAATAAATTAAAATCTCTTCTACACCAAATGTACCTCAATTTTCAGGTATAATCTCTGGTTTGTCGAGCGTGTCCTATTAAAAAGACGATCACACTTTTTATCTTGAACTTAGAAGGTCAACTTTGGTGGTCCAATTTAAAAGACAAATTTACAAGACTATTACAAAATACACTCTGCTTGTTTTCATTACCAACAAAAAACAAACTACTCTTTGTTTAATTTGTCTGATTCAACGAGCACACAAAAGCGACTTTAATAGCTCCATGATACAAAGCAGGAACATCATTCTGTATTTCGAAACTTAGGGAAATCGCTACTTTTATTTTTTAATCTATTTGACCTATATAACTAGCACTTTTTGACCTATACCAATTTTATATACAAAAAAAATCAGTATTTTTTTTATTTTTTTAAATGTGATAGGTGTTAGCCCAAGAAGACGCAATATATTATAGATCAGGAATGAAAAGAGGAGAGAAAAATTTCAGGTATTTGGTCAGAGTTGATGGAACCTGTGGATGTGAGTTTTAAATGACTGAATGTTGTAGGTCTGAGGAAAGTCAGGGGTGTGAAGTCAAAAGAGTCTTTAGAAGTAATACGGATAAACAAGTTGGCATTTAATATTTTGTATCCTTAACATTTTTATATAAAAAATAAGTAATTAAATATAAAATATAAATCTATTAATATTTTTTATTTGATTTAATTATTTTTAATATAATTGAAAAAATTAAAAATCTTTGAATTTCATTACACGTCAATTCTAAAACTTTCTTTGATCATCAGCAATTCATGAGATTATTTCATTAAAAATGTCTACACCTTTTCAAAAAACCCCAATTGTATTTCAGAAACTTCAATTCAATTTCAGAAAAACTCAGTTGCATTTCAGAAAATGTTAATTGTTCATTTAGCTGGTTATATGGATAATTTTTTTCTGAATATAATTGACATTTTCTGAAATACAAGTAGATGTTCTGAAATTGAATTGAGATTTCTCAAATACAATTGGGATTTTCTGAAATTAACTTGATATTTTCTAAAATAAAATAGGAAAAGATGTAGTCTAGGTGATTTGTCAGCCTTCTATTTTGATATATAGAAATACTCTTATAATGTTTATATTTCTAAGTATAATCGCTGTTCCTTTCTTCTTTTATGTACTCATGGCGAGATGCCATAATGATTTTTTTTTTCTATGTGCTTTTCTCCTGCTCTAAGCGTAGTTAATGGTTAATCCGAGCCTGGGTATGAATGAACAGCAGAAACCCTAAGCTAAAATCATGGCAATTAGAAATGTGGCAAAACGAAATGACACACAAGATTAAAATTTAAAATCTTTTTCTCCATTATCTTTTAATGTAGACTGTAAGCCTGTTCTTCATCATCCACAGTATTTTATGTCTGGACTTCTATTATTCTATCCCTAGTTATCTTAAATATTCTCACCTCCACTTGCTCTTCCAATGTGAATATTCCATTTGGACCAATTTTGATTTTACATATTTGATTAGTTTTTTCTTAATTTGATTGTTTCCAGGAACTTTTCGATTTTTGTGATAAGATTATCGAACATATTTTCTCCTTGTTTTCTTAACTTTTTTTTTAATGGTATTGATGTGAGAAGGAAATACACCAAAAAGATGCATCGGCTAAAGGCCTGGGCCCCTCCATCGTGAAAAGAAGAAGAAGAGGGGATTTTATGGGCTGGGTAGGAGTTTAAGTTATCTGTGGATGTCTGTCTTAAACAGCTGAAGGTTATAAGTTGGAGGGAAGACGGTGGCTGGAAGTGAGTTCCAATCTCTGGAGGGATTGCATCCAGTGTGGCAAGAGAATGCTTGGAGGCCCCTCTCCACAGATGAGAGCCATATTCGAGACAGGGGCTAATTTGAGCTCGTTCTTATGTTTTACGAATTTCTCGAATTTTCATAAGACGTTTTTTTCTTCAATACCTGCTCTATTTGTATCATATTATATTTTTGGAAATTTTCTATTCACTGGCATATATGTATGTTATAATTTTTTGAATTTCAAAGATTTCACCTTTCCTGCTACTTAGTAGCTTCCCACACTTTTCTTTGCGGTTCATATAGATATTTTCCCGAATTTTCTGAAAACCTCCTTCAGTGATCTTGTTTGATTTTTCTTATTTTTCTTTGAAATAAAAAATCTTTCATTGATTGATTTGATTTGTAGTCATAATTGAGTTAAAGATTGGAAGGCTCTAAGACATAATTGAGGCTTTACACTTTTCCGTTAGAGATGAGTTTTAAATTGTGGTACAAAATAGGTGTTACTATTTTATAGTTTTTAAGGAATTTGGTGTTGGTACTTGCTGAAACATTTTTTAAATTATTGGATAAAAAATACTTGGTAGGTTCCACATTAAGTTGAAACCTACCAAGAATTTTTTTATCCAATAATGTTACTAGTCTATTTTTTTTATTGTATTATCATGTTGACTAGACTAAAATTCTTAAAAGATAAGAATATCCTAATAGCTCTGGATGAATCTGGTTCATACGCCAACTCAAGATGTAAACATAAAATATCTTACAACACAAAATTAATTTTGATACCCTAAATATTAATCTCCCTTCAGAGATATCTAAGAATGTTTCTTTGCCGTAATATTTTTTTGTTGACAAATTCTTATTCTAATGATTACAAACAAAGTGATATCAAGAGTGATTAATATTTAAAGAATAATCTGTTAAATTTAGCAAATCATGAGTGATATTAAATGAATTTTCAACGTAACTTTTTGGTTAATTATAAGAACCTTAAATTATGTACATGTAGAGGTAAAACTTAAAATATTTTTTTTTAATTAACTAAGACTCGATTAAATGAAGATTTTGCTGGAATACTATAACTAGAAAAGAAACTATGGTCAAATTGGTTACTTTTAAAGCAGGTAGTTAAATTAACCCAGTTGTTTCTGGAATTTTCAGGAAACAATTAGGCAGAGGATTGTTTAAAATAGATGCTATTAGATTTTATTATACAAAATGAACACGGTGAAATGAATTTTATAAATGACACTTTATCTTCGGTCCATTTTTTTTGTTTTATCATTAATGTTCATAAATCACATTCACATCTCATTAAATCAGAAAAGGAATATCATATGAAAGTAATCTCAATTTATGATAATCAATCAATTGTTATCTAAACCAAAACTTTTATTTATTATGAAAGATTAGAATTCTCACAATCCACATGAAGTAGGTACTTAATTAGAAATCTCTCTGAGATTCGATCCAGATTTAATTTATCATTTTTTCCATATTTTGAAAGAGAATTAAAATTCGACTTATTATATATAGATTGATTGTAATCTTGTAGAATAAATTGGTCTTTTTGCTAAGTTTTTCAATATTTCAAAAAGGGTTTTTAAAACATTTGATAAAAAAAGAAATATAATGGGGAAAATTAAGGCATTAAGAGCCATGCCTTTTATATTAAACATTGTGGATATCGTAAATCAAAAAATCAACTTTGATTAGAACAAGGCAAAAATTATGGTTTCATGAATAGAGAGAAAAGTATAAGAAAAAACAAAAATAATTCAACGAAAAAATAAACAGTATAGGGGTTTTTAAATTAAATAATAGTACTATCAAATAGCTTTTATTTTTCCCAACTCAAGGTTCAGAAATTGTATAAATTGTGAATAATTTCGTTAGTAATTTAAAATTAAATAATTTTTCTTTTTTATCACTTGTCAACGAAATAATAAATATTTCATCATCATTTCCCTATAAAATAATATAATCTATATAAGTCAATTTAAATTTATTATATCATAATAAAGATATATATACGTTATACGTCCTTGGCATATTGAAAGCACCCAGTTCTATATAAGCACAGTTTGGGAACTCCTGGAGTAGACAGTAAAGAATAGAATTAAGTCAAATTCTCTCTAAAGCACCAAAATTAAGAGATACATAATTGTCAAAATCCCTTCACTAAAGAACAAACGAATTCTCCAATTTGTTTATCTCTATAACTTTCTTCTTAAAATTCCTTCCCGCCTCAGTCTTTTCTGAAACCTACATCGTTCAAGACCTGTATCTACAGGCAGTAGAATAGCCAGAAATTTTTTATGGGGGAGGGGGGGGTCAATCCACAAAGCAAAATTTCTAGTGGAAATTTTTTTTATTAAAATAAATATTACTTAGGGAAAGTGGTGTGGGTTTTAGGTGAAACATGAAATTAATTAATAGTCCAGTTAAATTGTGTTTTTACCCGGAAAGTTTTGGGGTAGTTGTAATTTCTTTGACCCTATATGTTTTTTGATGTGCTGAATCCGAATCTGAGGCTTGTTAACAAAATTTCGTCATGGAACATTGTCAAAAATGCAAAAAAATCTCATTTTTTGGCGGTTTTTTGCTTATAATTCGAAAACTATCAGCTTTTCGTAAATAACCTTGCTATTTAAAATGAAAGGTACTAAAATCTCCTACGAATTTCGTTGTTTAGGTTTTTTCTTGTACCAACGCTTCAGGGTCAAGCGCTAGTTGAAAATTGGCGTATTTTTTCTGGTTCGGCAAGTTTTTTGGATTTTTGGAAATTTTGTTGACTTAAACGTTTACTTGAACCACTTTCTTGATGAATCTTTTAGATGTATAGTTTGCATGACACTTTTGAGGAGTCGGATCATACCATTTGTAGGAAATTTTATGAACTTTCACTTGGAAAAGGACGTTATTTACAAAAAGTTGATAGTTTTCGAGTTATAAGCAAAAAAAGCCAAAAAATAAGATGTTTTTTACCTTTTTTTTTTGCATTTTTGATTTTTGACAATGTTCCATCACGAAATTTTATTAGCAAATCTCAGGTTCGGATTCAGCACACCGAAAAACATATAGGATCAAAAAAACAAAACTACCCCGAAAACCTTCCCGCGAAGGGCCCTTTAGACAACAATTTAATTGGACTAAAAAGGTATTTCAAGAAATTAAAAAAAGAAAATAATTCTTGATTAAACATATGAAATATATTTAATTACGGTTAGTTTGCCATAAAAAAGGGTTTGTATTTGCAGTTACTCATCCCATGAACCCTGCCTTTGGTGGGGGGGGGGGGCTTCTGACCCGCAAACCCCCTGCGAACAGTAGTGTAATTTCCTTCCCGCATATTTAACGACCGTTTGTAAACAAAAATGTTGTCAATCTCAAGAGTGAAATGAAAGAAATCAGTAAGCAAAAGTAGAATCGAGTTTCATTTCAGGAATCATCGTTTCTGCCAAGTGGAGCCTTGAAATCAAGCGCAAACGATTGATTTCTTAAAATTTTTTAATAATTTTATCCGGATACCAGGATCGAACAGGAGTGTACTTTCCAGACAATTTAATTTTTATCGACTTTTTGTGAACAAAAATTTTGTCAATATCGAGTGTAGATGAAATGAAAGAAATCAGTAACCAACAGTAGAATAGAGTTTCATTTCACGAATCATCGTTTGTTTTCATATGGTTTTTAAACAATAATTCCGACTCGAGTTTTCGAATAGATCAATGAATATATTTGTTTAATTTGTATAATTTCAGCTGGCAATGAAGCCAGTCTTACAACGAGCCAATTGGAGCCTTGAAATCAAGCGTTAAGGATTGATTCTTTTAAAATTTTTAAAGTTTCTAGCCGGATACCAGGAGCAAACAGGAGTGTACTTTCTTTCACTACAATTTAATTTTCATAGACTTTTTGGGAAGAAAAATTTTGTCGATCTCAGGAGTAGGTGAAATGAAAGAAATCAGTAAGCAGCAGTAGAATCGAGTTTCATTTCATGAATCATCCTTTGTTTTCATATGGTTTTTTAAACAATTTTTCCTACTCGAGTTTTCAAATAAATCAATGTATGTATTTTTTAATCTGTTATAATTTGAGCTGGCAATGAAGCCGGTATTAAAGCGAGCCAAGTGGAGCCTTGAAATCAGGTGTTAATTATTGATTTTCTCAAAATTTTTAAAATTTGTATGCGGATACCAGGAGCGAGCAGGAGTGTACTTTCCTTCCCGCCAATTTAATTTTCATCGACTATTTGTCAACAATAATTTTGTCGATCTCAAGAGTAGATGAAAGAAATCAGTAAGCAGCAGTAGAATCAGTTTCATTTCACGAATCATCAATGAAGCCATCCTCGTTTTCCTAATTAACTCGCTGTTTACATACTTACCTTGTTGATTTCATATTTAATTAGCTGTTTTCATTCTTAACTCAACGTTTAAATACTTAACCACGGTTCAAATAATTAATCACGGTTCAAATACTTAACAACCATGGTTCAAATACTTAACACTGTTCAAGTACTAACCATGGTCCAAGTACTTAAACACGGTTCAAGTACTTAACCATCGTTCAATTACTTAACCACGGTTCAAATACTTAACAATCATGGTTTAAATACTTGACCGCGGTTCAAATAGTTACCTCTCAGTTTTCCTAATTAACTCGCTGTTTACATACTTTCGTTGTTGATTTCATATTTACTGATTTTTTTGCATTGGGTTCAGTATATTTTCCGATTGGTTCCATATTATTTTGGTCAAGTTCTGATGATATGATCAATGACAATAAATTTCCAATTCATATAAGCATATAATCGAAATTTTAATAAAAAATATTTTATAAAAAAAAAAACAATCTTAAAACGTTCATTTAAAACCCGCTAATGTTTCGACATAATTCCTTTATTTATAAATTGAATTTTATTATCATTTTGTGATTCATTCACACGAATCTTTCTCTTACGAGATACATGCAAGGTATTATCTTAAGTCTCACTATTGTCAACATCACTAAAAAGAGAAAAATAAAAATAATTTTTAGGAAAAAAATAAAACCGACTTCAAAAATATTAAATGCAACAAATAAAATAATAGGAACTCAAAAATAAAATAAAATGCACCTAATGGTATAAAATAATTATCTAATTTAGTTACAACTAAACGTCGAAATTGTTACATGAAATCACTTTTTGAAGTCTGTGCTAAACATAAACATTTTATGAATCGCACATAACGGATCATACCTAGTACATTTGGCGTGTAATGAAGACAACATCGCGTAAGCTCGCTTATATAGATTCTTTAGCACCGACTTCAAAAAGTGATTTCATGTAAAAATTTCGTCATTTAGTTGTAACTAAATTAGATAATTATTTTATACCTTTTAGTGCATGTCTGTTACTACTTGGGATTATAGTCCTCTACTCTGCCCCCTATGATTAAATCAATTATAAATTTTGTCAAGTCCTAATGTCCTAGAGTTGTGCAAAATTTTATTTAGCTCTCACAATCAGAGATTACCTGAGGAGAGAGAGGTCATACCATCCTTGTTAAGATGACAGGCACTGAAAAGGTTTTTGACCAGGTTTCCTTAGGGCCGGTTGTATGTCGCTAAGTAAATGTTTTTTACCACTAACAAACGGTAGATGGTAAATGGAGGAACTGGGATGGCCAATCAGATGACAGGCACTGATGACATGTACCGTTTGTTAGTGGTAAAAAGCATTTACATTGCGACATACAACCGGCCCTTAACAGCTTATGGCAAATGTCGGGATGGCTAATGCGTCGTTTGCTCCTGGTATCGGGATTTTGCGCGGAATTATTTAAATTACGTTTTGTCTTTTGATGGAAATCTATGATCATGTTATTTGTTAATGAGCACAAATTTCTATTTTTTTTCTTTTTCTTTGTTAATTATTAATTTCTTTTAATTAATTTGTATTTATGTTTATTAATTTCTGTAGTTAATTTGTATTGATGTTTTGTTGACCATCGAGGACTTGTGCCTCTAAGCAGGTCGAGTAATAAAGATTTATTTATTTATTATTATTTATTATTTTATTTTATTTTTGAATTCCTATTATTTATTTTGTTGCATTTAATTTTTTAATTTTTTTTCTAAAAATTATTTTTTATTGAGTTCTTAATATTTTAGTTCTTGAATTTAATTTTTTTGAAATCGGTTTTTTTCTCTAAAAATTATTAAAATCCAGATTTTTGAGTAAAAATTCATTTTATTATGCCCTCTCAGTTAATCTTAAGAGTTAAGGCTTATTCACCAAGCTCCTGGCACCAAGAACAACATCTCAGCATATTTAATCAATGTTGGCCAGAAATTTAACTTACACACTTATCCACAATTCTTCCACAAATAATATTTTAAACTTCCAAGTGACTTCCCGATTTCTAAAATTCTAGCCCTATTTTTTTCTTTCTCATTTGGAAGGTCAGTTTTTCTTAGTTATTGCACATACTTGCATCCTTATCACTTAAAATAAAAACAAGAGGACAAGTTTTTCTAGTTACAAATCAAATACCTATTCCAGTCTATTAAAATTGAATACGCATACATTTATTTATAAACAAGTATGCAAATTTCTTAATGGTATCTACCAAAAAAATAATTACTAATTTTAAGCAATGAATAAATTTGATTTATATAATATATTTAGATAGATTATACAATACATTGAAAAAAATGAATTTCAAATCAATATATAAGTATTTATTGATTCTACCAGTCGCCTACCGGGCTACCGGGCTTTAGACCAGGCGGGCATGAGCTTCAAAAAGTCAAAAGGTTTTCGGATATTCCTGCTTCCTCCTTTCGGCTGAGTACAGACAAGGCCATATACACTGTATATATGATTCCGTCAAAAACATTAAATGTGAATAAGGGGACAAGTTCGGTACAAACAACGTTCGGGGTTTTGTCGGGGTCGCCGATAGAAGAGCTGAGATGAGAAATTAGTAGTAGTGATGTCTGTATTAGTATTCTCTGAAATTCCTCAATATAAAACGGAAGAATCCAACAAAAAATACATAATTCATAAGAAAAAATTCCCAATATCGATATTTTAAGTAAGTAATTAAGTTTCAACTTCTTCCATATGCATTTTTAGGTATTACAAAATACCAGACCATAAATTATATTTTAAATGACATCAAAAAATTACTAATAAAAATAAAAATAAACAGTGGGGTTATCTTGACTGAGAGCGGGGTTAAAATTAATAATAATTTAACGAAATTTTTATAATGCCCAAAATACATAGAAATACCATAGATAACCAAAATCTAATCATTTTTTGATTCGAAAACATACATCTGCCTCAGAGCATCGTTTAATGAATAAATAAATAAAAAATAATATTTTGGCATCAAAAAACTTTCTAGGAGTTTCATGTTTTGAGTTATCGTTGTTATAAGAAAACATACATAAAAATTTAGTTTAGAAATTAGTTCTCTTCACGTTTCTTTCAGTTATTACTAAACATTAATATTTTTTTTTTTTTTTTAAATTTTGGATGAATTCAATACTTTGGACGCTAAATTTGATGATAACGACATCTAGATCTCTATTCCATAAAATGGACTAATACGTACTTTAAACGACTCACTTTTAAAGTAAACAACTAATAACAGGATAAGTGTGTTTACTTTACAAGTGAAATAGACAAATAGTATAGGCTAGTTGACTAGTATTAAGTGACTTATCAACAAACGGAAGTGGCCATCGAATCGAATACATTATCTATAGTAAATAGTGAAATATTATAGTTGGTTTAGTCTAATTTCTTGAATCCTTTGTATTTATGAGAATGATCAAATAATAATTTTAGAAAATATTGAATGTAACAAATGAAATGAAAGATCAAAACAAGCTATATATCAAGGGTGTTAACCAGTGGTCCCGGCACACCATATTTTGTGGCCTCGCATGGTATAACAAATATAAATCATTCCAATGTTGATGTTGTGTTTCAGCATTTTTCTAATCCTAATGCAATTAAAATTGATTCAAAATCATATTTATTTGCAAAAGTTGTTATAATTTCATCAAATATGATAATAATATTTTTATAGTTTCATTAGTTTTATAATTAATGTCTTCCTTTTATCGATATTTGGATAATTGTTGTATCGATACTACTGTATATCGTATATATAACAAAACCATTCAAAAATCACATTAATTTCGAGTTCATTCAAAATTACCACATCACATTGCATACCAAGATTATAATATTACCTATATACATTACATAAATATACAATGTTTTTTTTCATTTTCATAATAAAACTAAATTTTTAAATGTAGATGACTTTTTTATGCCCGCCTTCCTTCAAAAAATATACCATGTGGCTCAGATGCTGCAAAAGGTTAAACACCCCCCCTGCTCCCTGGATTAAGGATTTTATATTCATGTAAAATACCAATCATAGAGGGAAAGAGAGGGCGAAAGACGCCTTCTCTATCTCTCTCTCTCTCTTTCTAACTTTATTCGCAAATAAACTGTAAACACGGGTAATAATTAAAAGAAGCCATCGAAGCAAATTTTTGATTTTTATTAATATAGGAAATGATTAGGATGATGGATGATTTTTATTATGATTGGCTCGAAGGGTTAGTTGGAAGGAGATTTGCCGGGTTTGGATGGGAGATGATCTTCAGAGATGATAATCTCTATTGGCGGCCTTAGAGCCAGTTAAAAATGCTATTTTAAATAAGAATTTGCACTAGGCAGTTGAAAATATACTTTTAACAAAATAACGGCACAAGGCCTGCGTTTATTGTTTCTTCGTTACAGAACGTGTATACAAATTACTTCTTCGACACAAGCCGTTTCGTTCCAAATCGTTCCAAAGTTATCAGTCACCTCGGAGAGCTGCTCATTCAATCAGAGTTTCAACCAGTGACAACTCATACATAACAACTGAATGATAACAACTGAATTCGCTTCGAGGAGCTGGCTTCTTTTATAACCTAATTAGCTCTAATTAGCAATTAAGATGATTGGTTAATTCTTCCCGCGTTTTACGTGACGTATGGATATTTTTTCCCGCGCTGGATCCTTTCATAAAAGGGGCGTGTCCTTGCTGCTCACTTGTCATTTTATCGAAAGATTTTGACGGGCAAACAACAAACGTCTTTCTCAAGGCGAAAATGAATCCCTATTTTTAAAAGCACTTTACAGCGAAAGAGCGGAGAATGAAATCCCACATTAATATAAATAAAAATAAAGTCAATTCGGTCAAGAAGTCAACCATTAGATACTATCAGTACTCAATTGCTCAAGAATTGCCCGTTTTGCTTGTTTCCAATTACAAATATTTAATAGATTTTTTTAATGATGAAAACTCAAAAATTCTCGAATCCTCTTTATTTATTCCTTTTTTGTATTATTTCTATTATTTTAATAGTTCCTCAGCGAGAACAATTTTTATTCGTCTGGACTTGTCTTTGACATGCTTGAACTGGAACCAGGGAGGTAATTCAAACATTCTATCCGCACCCTTTTGGGAAAATCATTGATTTTAATTGCCCCTTGAAACTCTGCAACAATTTTATTTCATTTCGAGAACCAAATATATTTTCAAAACAAAAGATGTTTTTTATATAATAGAAATATTTGAAATAACGGATAATATTTTGAAAATTTAAAGATTCTCCTGAAATTTTGAATTCGACGTATATATTTATGGAAATACTCTAAAGGTTTGAAATTTTAGAAATGTACCGCTTCCACAATATGCATGGACCGCACGCCACTGATATACATATTTATATTTAATATATATGTGTCTATGTTTGTTTGCATCAAGCAAAGGACAACCACTTTCTTTCTCTTTATGATGAACTTTAAAATATCATGCAGTTTAAATGAATGATTATGTATAGGTTTAATATTATTATACCTATAAATAGTTATGACGTCAAAGGAAACCGAATGGTCGACAATAATACAAATACAACCATCATCGGTTAATCGAGTATTGTAAAAGCTTTTGTTTGATTCTGGAATTGAATCGATTAATGAATGAATGTTGTTATTGTTTTTTTTCTTGACCTGCTTGAATCGCTCAGCTCAAGGTTATGGTCAATGCCAGAAGAAACACTCTCCTTTGCTTTTTTATTCAATAGTCATTGACCTGAGAGAAGCTTTGTTTTTCAAGTGTTCGACACCTATTCGTATCCAGAAAATTAAATGAAATAATGGAAACAGTTTCAAAACTCGGTAAGCAATCTGCAAATTTTAGTGTTTCGTTAATTTTTATTGACGGAGAATTATTTAAAGTAGGAAGCTGAAAATGTGTATATTTATACAAACTTTTGTGCCAGATTTCAGCATGTATAAATTCGTTTTTTAAAATAATTTTTTTCGGATTTTTTAATCATGAGCAAAAAGCTTAAAATGAAAATATTTTGGCATTAGAATGTACTTTTTCAACTCATCAAGGGTAGACAGAACAGACAGACAACAACAAAAAAACGATCTTTCTAAACCATTCTGACATTTCTAAATACGAATAATCAGACAAAATAAAAAATAAAAATTGAGTGAAAATTAATAAAAATAAAACCGTCTTCAAAAAAATTAAATGCAACAAAAAAATAATAATAACTTAAAAATAAAATAAAATATACTAAAAGGTATAAAATAATTATCTTATTTAGTTACAATTAAACGACGAAATATTAACATGAATTTACTTTTTGAAGTCGGTGCCAAACATATACATTTTATGAAGCGCACTCGACGGACTTAGTACGTTTGGCTTATATAGTTTGTTTGGCACCGACTTCAAAAGTAATTTCATGTTAATATTTCGTCGTTTAATTGTAACTAAATAAGATAATTATTTTATAGCTTTCAGTGTATTTTATTTTATTTTTAAGTTATTATTATTTTATTTGTTGCATTTAATTTTTTTGAAGTCGGTTTTAATTTTTTTTTAAATTATTTTTATTTTTCTCTTTTAGTGATGTTATTAATAGTGACTTAATATAATACCTTGCATGCATCTCGTAAGAGAAAGTGTCGGGTGAATGAATCAGAAAATGATAATAAAATTCAATTCATAAATATAGAAATTCCCTCGAAACGTTTGCGTGTTTTAAATGAATGTTTTAAGTTTTTTTTATAAAAATTTTTATTTATTATAATTTCGATTATTTGGTCATACGAATTGGAGATTTACGTTATTTCGTCATTGATCATATCATCGGAACTTGACCAAATTAATATGGTATCACCCCTAAGGTACCCTCTTTCCAATAAAAAAGAATCATTAAAATCGGTTCATAAACAAAGAAGTTATGTCTGAACAAACATATCAAAAAGGGTCCTCCAATACCAATGAAATAAACGGAAGCTAGACTGAACCCAATGAAAAAAAATAATCAAAATCGGTTCACAATTGGCGGAGATATCAGGTAACATAGACAAAAAAAAAAAACAAAAAAAAATCAGTTGAATAGAGAACCTCCTCCTTTTTTGAAGTCAGTTAACAATATCTAGTAAATTGCAATAACGAATAAATTGAAATTTCTTGAAATTAAGTTTCAATTAATTTAATAATGAGGCTGTTAAAGCTTTTATTTTTCAATTAATTTATATATCCTACTCTTTATTGATTTTATCAATCGAAATCAATGTATTGCAAACAAAATAGACATCTAAATAAAGAAAATTAAAAACAATGAGAAGACTATATGAAAGAAATATGACGTAGATTATTATGAGATTTCAATATTTATATTTCCTTTTGTGCCAAGGCCAGTTAGCTCTTATCAATTTATATTATAGTAAAGTCACAAAATCAATTGATCAAAATAAAATGATAATATTGGAATTCAATTACAATTTAGCCTCCCTCGCTTGATGACACGAGTATTGAATTCCCTCAAAATATTTCATTTTTTCTATATTTATATTTAATGTGAAGAAAAATAATTTCAAACAATGTTTTCTTTCTCTTTATTCTTGTGTTTTGTTTTTGATACACACATAAAAGGTGCATTGTATCCTCAAAATTTATGTAATTTCATTCCAAAGAGCTGATTCGTTTTAGGTTCATTAGCTTCAGAATTTCAGGATGAAAAATGCTATAAATCAGAAAAAATCAAATATTTATATATTAATGTATGCATTTTTTATGTATAGCTCTTAAACCTTGTATTTTTGAGATTAAATTTATTGAAGGTTGAAATTTTGTCACAAACAACAAAGAAAACAATATAACTATGACGTTCGATCGTCCTCAAGTCCCGTTTTAGAGACAACTTTTCATTTATTTTTAAATTATTACAGATATATATGTTGCAGTAAAAACCCGTTTTTTAGTAAGAACGGGTTCTTACTAGTTAAAACGCGTTTCACTGAATACCTTTGTGCCAACTAGAGTTTACTGATGTTGGTTGAGTTTGGTTCAAAAGTCTAGAATCTTCATTTTTGACCTTGCGCCTCATTTTGGGTATTTATTTTCAAAAAATTTTAAACAAAAATGTCAAAAATTACATCCACTACAACTTCGCGTCAATTTTTGACATTTTAGTTTAAAATTTTTTTTTTGAAAATAAACACCCAAAATGAGGCGGAAGTTCAACAATGAAGATTCTAGACCTTTGAACCAATGTCAACCAACATCAATAAACTCTAATTGCCACAAAGGTATTCAGTGAAACGCGTTTTAACTAGTAAGAACCCGTTCTTACTAAACTGCTTTTAACTGCAGCATATATATGTATAAATAATATATAAGAATAATTGAAATTACATAAGAATTAAGATAAATTATTGTGTAGGTATTGTGATGAAAATAAAAGAGAAGAATTTATTATTTTTATTTTCGGCCAGCCTCAACTCGTTTTGGAAAATTATGCTGCCTACCCTTAAGGAGTAAAGAGTAATTTTGTTTTTGGAGCTAAGTACTCTCAAGTTTCTATTTAGCTCTGTCTCTTCCTTTTGATCATTTCAATGGCATAAATAAATTTATGAAACCAATAGAATAGAGATAGATTAAAATATGTTAGATTCTAATTCCCAATATACCTCTCCATAAGCCCTTATATTATTTGATTACCTCGAAAAAACCAAATATTGGTAATTAAAAGAAAAGTTTGGACTGAAACCACCTAGATTGCACATTTTTAATGAGATAAACTCATCAGAATTCGAGACATTTCGATAACTAGCTAGTTTTTTTCATGTGCTTGTGAAATCTATTATTCGATTGAGGGCTAATTGAGGTTTCATAAGCATCAAATTTTTAAACATTAGTAAGAGAAAAATTTCTTGAACTAGGTAAATTAATTATTTATAATTCTGTAAATGAAATCCTATTGATCAAAGTCCACCATCGGTTTCATCCTCTTAAATATTCTCTTATTTCAGGATTATTCTGGATTACGATGTTGACTTTCTTGCTTACAATTCTTAAAATAATAATAATAAATAAAAAAGTATTGGCAAAATAAAAGAGAAATTAAAAAAAAATAATAATAACATCTAAAAGAAAATATAAATAATCGAATGTAATCCTATAGTTCACTCTTATAAATTTAGAGGTTAAAACCTTTTTATGGTGATCCTCTTTAAATTTTATTTATTTTCTTAGAAAGACGGACTGGTAAGCGAAATAAATAGGTTATAATGAAAGGCAATCCAAATTATTTAAATTTTTTATTCAAATTCCGACGTTTCGGAGACCCTAAAGAAGGAGAGGTGACTGTGGGTCAGTGGTTAGAGTGTCGGGTCGCTGACTCGAAGATCGCTGGTTTGAGACCGAGTCTCGGCAGATAGATATTTGCAGTTGCCTCCTCTTGGAAAGTAATGGCAAACTACCAAGAGTATAATTGCCTAGTAACCTCTCCAAATTAGCCGTTCGGAACCGGCGTTAAAAAGTAGGTATCGTATATCTGTGTAAAAACAAATAAACACACTCAGCACAGGTATATGTGGAGAGGGGCCGACACCCGTTTCGGGTATGGCACTCGAAGAAGAAGAAAGAAGGAGAGAAAAAGTCTCCGAAACGTCGGAATTTGAATAAAAAATTTAAATAATTTGGACTGCTCGTAAAAGCCTAAAGAAGGAGAGAAAAGGTCTCCGAAACGTCGGAATTTGAATAAAAAATTTAAATAAATTGGACTGCCTTTCATTATAACCTACTTACCCTCTTTAAATATTTTTTCTCAATTTAACAAAGGTAATAATAATTAATTTATAGATTGATTACAAATAGTATGAAATTATATTTTTTTACAATTAAACACAGATGAATAAGTTTACGAGCAGTTTAAGCCTATTCCAGTTTATTTACACCATTGTACAACTAAATTTTATTTTTATGGTTTAATTTGAATGCGGCTGTAAACTAGAATTTAACCTGCTTGACTACTAAAAGTTACTCTGGAATGAATCAAAATCAACTAATGGAGGTTGAAAATATTTCTTTGGATAACGTTAATGAAGACTTTGATGAAGAACTAATTGATAAAAAACCAAATATTCAATCCGTTGAAGAAGAAGAGGAATCTGACACAGTGATAACTGAAGTAAGCCCTGAAACTGTAATTGATCAGCCTCTAGAAACAGCTGAAGAAATATATTCTAGAGAGGTTGAGACAACTGATGTACAAAATGGAGATAAATACAATTTAAATTTTCCAGTCCCAGTGCCATTTCCCATTTATGTCCCGTGCCCCTTTTTCACGTTTAGCTTACCCTATCCACATCCTTTACCTTTTGATCCGGGTATTTAAAACTATCGGAAGAAGGTGTTCTCGACCCAGAACCTTCCCGAGCTCCCGGAACTTTCCCGCTGGGGGGGGATATGTAACCAAAATAAAATTGCCGCGGTTATATCCCGGGAGCCTAGTGTCGGAACAGTGAATTATTCGAGTAGGAATGACTATGACGTGAAGGCTAGAGGAGTGAGTGATGACTAATGAACATGTGGCAGACAGTACAATGAGGAAAGAACAAGCATGTGTAATTGCCGCACTTCTGATCCCAAAGAAAAAATTGAGATCCCGAAAACGTGGGTGGCCTTCACCGATATCATCGACGCCATAATAAACAAGTATCGAGCGTTGGTAAAACGTGGAGGAGTGCCACACACAGGAGTTCTTCCTTCTGCCATCCCTAGTACCGATCCCAACATAACTTTCGACTTTACCGTTCTGCCCCATACCGATTTCTCGTCTTCTATCGTATCGCCAGGTCCCATTCCTTATCATCATATCGTCCCGTGCTTCTCCCTTCATTCATTTCCTACCATACCGTCCCTTACCGCCCCTCATTCTCGTACCGTCCCGGACCCATTAATAAAACGGGAAGATTTAGAAGTAGATAAACAAGTTCAACTATATGAAAATGTTGAACATTTTGGAGAAGTTGAACACTTTGAAGAAGCTGAAGACTATTCAGAGGTTGAATACTCAGAAGTTGAACATTTGGAAAAACCTGATGAAGTGGTTAATTATGATATTGATGAAGTTGTTAATGATGATGTTGATGAAGATGTCAATGGTCTTGCTAATAAAATTACATTAAATATGCATCATCAAAATGGGAAAAATGATCGAATGAGGTCAAAGGACTCTCCATTGTCTCATAAGTGTAAAGCGAGTATAACATATAATGACAGTGTCTAAACTATACAGGTGCAAAAGACCCAGCCTGTAGAGGAGTCCTAAAACTCTCCCCCCCATCCAAAAAACAATAACAAAAGTAGTACATATAGTAGAAATGATAAAAAAATTACTGTATAGTATAATCTGACCAAAAACATAAATGTTAAAAAGGGGCCAATTTCGGTACAAACGGCTTCGCCGACAAAGAGTTAAGATCTAAACGGGTACCAAGTTCCATAGCAGTTGATTAAATCATAGATATAGGAATGTACAACGTTCTTCAATTGATTTAAAAGAACATTTGTTACGTTCTTTGATAGATCTCAACTTTTTTTGTCGGTGAAGCTGTTTGTACGTCCCTTTCCACATTTATGTTTTTGGTCAGATATCATTAATTTTTGAAAAGTTTTATCCTTTAATTTATCTAAATAATTACATTTAATCATTTATATTAATGATAATTAAATATTCTCATAAAATATCTGTTAAAAACCCGGTCGGTTTTACAGAAATTCCACCCCTTTATTTTGGGCCTCGAAGAGGGGAAAGTTTCGGTTTTTCGATTTTCTCCTTTATTGATCTTCCAAGCTTTACCAGTATGCCAAATTTCAGAATTTTACCTTGATTGTATTTTCACTATATGTTAATTAAGAATATAATAAATTTCACCCATTCATTTTAGGTCCTCGATTTCGGTTTCGATTTTTTTCCTTTAATTGTAGTCCAAACTCTACCATTATGCCAAATTTCAGCATTCTAGTATCGGCGGAAGTACTTTAGGTTTTTGATAGGTCAGTCAGTGTTAAAAATGTCACTTTTCAGAGCTTAATAACTCAAGAACTATAATAGATTTATTCATGAAATTTGGGATTCTAGGTGTTCAAATGGGTCTTATTAGGCATCCAGTGTCTAAGTCTAGTAGTTTTTGAGTTATGGGGGGGGTTCGAAAGTAGCTCGAAATGGTTCGTATAAATATACACATGGCCGGTGCGTCGCCCGTTTTTCCGAACTTGGCTGACACACTCCCGGTCTAGATAATAAATTAAAATAAATAAAATTCATACAAAATGCATTTCACTACTTGTCTTATTAATATTTATTTTAAAAGAATATAGGAGATCCGAATTCAATACCTAGCCCAGAGACCTTTCAAAGTCTAATTCCGATACTACATAGAAGTTAATGAAATAATTTTTATAAAAAAAAATAAAACCGACTTCAAAAAAATTAAATGCAACAAATAAAATAATAATAACTTAAAAATAAAATAAAATACACTAAAAGGTATAAAATAATTATCTTATTTAGTTACAACTAAACGACGAAATATTAACATGAAATTACTTTTTGAAGACGGTGCCAAACAAATTATATAAGCGAGCGTACCCGCCAAACGTACTAAGTAAGATCCGTCGAGTGCGATTCATAAAATGTATATGTTTGGAACCGACTTCAAAAAGTAATTTCATGTTAATATTTCGTCGTTTAGTTGTAACTAAATAAGATAATTATTTTATACCTTTTAGTGTATTTTATTTTTAAGTTATTATTATTTTATTTTAAGTTATTATTATTTTATTTTTAAGATATTATTATTTTATTTTTAAGTTATTATTATTTTATTTGTTGCATTTAATTTTTTTGAAGTCGGTTTTATTTTTTTGAAGTTATACTTCTTTTGGCGCGTTTGGTTGAGAGTGAATTTGTGACCTGCGTGCGCAGATGTCCCAAAAATTAACATGATGAAGTTGGCTACAGAATAGAAGAAATAATATATCCCTTTAAACGATTGCAAGGAATCTAACAAAACTTGTTGTTATTTTCAAATTCAATAAGCCAGTTGATGTGGATATGAAATATATTATTTATATTAATAATCAATTCTTAATAATTATATATTTATATAATTATATATTATATTTTTGAATAATATATATATATTTATTATATAAATTTGTCAGTTACAAAAACTGTGAAAAACTTTGAGAGTGTTTTCAAATATTAGAGGTTAATTCTGTAAGTATTATAAACTTCTGGTCCGCTTATTAGCTTTTTAGGTGACGATTTACATCTATTAATTAATAATAACCTTACAGAAATATGAGGTAACATAGACACAAAAAAAAAATCAGTTGAATAGAGAACCTCCTCCTTTTTTGAAGTCGGTTAAAAATAAACATCTACATAGTTTTACCAAAAAGAAATATATTAAACCGTCCTCTCTTTTTTTATTTTTTAAAGAAATTATTTTCATCAAAACAGGGAAAGATAAATTAAGTTGCCACAATGGGTACGCTCTATTCCATCAAAATTGATATTTTATATTTTTTTACTAGACAAATATTCCTGAGGCCATTAATCATTCTGTATTTGATGATTCATTATCGAAAACCTTAGCTAGCGTTCAAGTCCATAAAATATCCCTTAAGCATTCATTTGTCATATAGAAAAAGAAGAGGAAGCGAAGACATTGACCCATTGAATTAATGTGTTAATACAAAAAAGATCTAGAATCCATGTCAAAAAGAAATAAACGAGCCTTGGGAGCTTATTAAGTTCTGAAATTGGATCCTCTTGTTTTCTTCGCTCTTTTTGCATTCGCAATTCTAAAAATATAGAAGAATGAATTTTTGGGGTAAGATGGCAATTAAGTAAAAAATTTAAAAGTCAGATTAGACTCTTGGGGTTTCCATATTTTTTTATTTATCAAATCCATTTTTTTTTATCATTTAGGGACCACTCTATAGGTACACACGAGGGGTGAACCGCGACCAAATATCGTGTACACCTACTTCCACTTCCACTTTCATTTCCAAGTAGAAGACAATAGATGAATGAGGATTATCTAATGAATTCCAAAATAGTTCCACATAATTCCAAAGACGTGTACACCTAATTACAATCGTGGTTCACCTCTCGGGTTCACTTGGTCATTATGACCCAAGCAATATTTATTTACCTATCACTTAAAAAAATCCCGCAAAAACAATAATAAAGTTTTTGATAATAACTTATTCTAGCTGCACCCGAATTATACCTATAGGTCATAATATTTATTTCTATAATATTTTTTTCTATCATGACATCATTAATTTTTTCGAGTTTTGGCTTAGGTGACTATTATTATTTATTACGATTTCTTGATTTTATTTGAATTTAAATAATTACAACTTTAAAAGTACAAAAATTAAATAATCGTTTAACTAAAAAAAATTCGGGGGGTGTGCTTAAGACCACACTACAGAAGTGATAACTTATATGGCATTTATAATTCCAATATTCTAAAATTGTAATTTTCATTATTTTTTGAAAAGGAATAATTAATATATTTTCCGACAATGAATGAACTGGTACTAGACCACAGCACAACAGCGACGCGTGATGTGACGCGTGACGGCTCAATCTCATTTACTGCCCAGTAAAATAAAAGTGTAATATAATCAAATATAAGATATTAATATGAGTTTAGAGTTAATGATGCAGCGCCATTTGTGGCTAGACACAGACACCAACCGTGACGCGTGATGCGTGACGGCTCAATCCCATTTACTGCCAAGTAAAATAAAAAGTGTGCAAGGCGCAGCAAAAGAAGTTATCACTTCAAAAATTAGTTCATCAGTATGTTTTAGAAAAATAGATTGATAAAAAATAATATAATATTTGTAGGGAAATCTAAGTGAAAGAAAATCGTTCTACTCAGGAAAGCCTGAGTGCAGATTGGGAATTCTTGACTCTAAGAATAAATAATTGTTAAATGATATTCTTTTACTTGTTTCCTATTTGAATACTAAGGGATGATGGGTTAAGAAATGACAACAAAGATAGTCTGAAATAGAATAATATTTCTGATAAACAAACTTTAACAAGGCTCAAATTCGCCCCTGCCTTGAATATTGCTCGCATTTGTGGAGAGGGGCCCCCAAGTATTCTCTTGAAACCCTGGACGCAATTCAGAGACGAGCTATCAGACTGATAGGCGACTCGTACATTAACTAGACACTCTCGACTCCCTAGCTCATCGTAGATCCGTCTCCGCCCTTTTCCCTGTTTTATAGATACTACCACGGCTGTCTGTTCAGACGAAATTAAATCGATAATCCCACCTAAGGGCTTCATTTGCGCGAAATACACGATTTTCTAAAACTCAGCACCCCTACGCTGTCAAACTGGATACAAATCGAACAAGCGCATTCGCCAATTCATTTATCCCCATGACATCTAGAGACTGGAACTCTCTCCCCCGACCGTCTTTCCAGCGACTTATGACCTTCAATCTATTCAAGACCAGCATCCACAGATACCTTCGACTTCTGCCCAATCCACTAAAATCTCCTTCTTATCTTCACGATGTACAAGGTCCACCGACGGACTACAGAGGTTGTACCTTCTTGGTGCAACTTCTTCTCGTCATCAGTATCATTATAATAACAAAGAGTCTGAAATAGAAGAATATTTCTGATAAACAAACTTTAACAAACACTGGTTCAGAATATGTATCCGAAAACATTTATTTACTATGAAATTTCAAATAGAAATTTTCGAGGTCACTATAGTTTCGCGAAATTATTAAATAAATAAATATTGAGAATTATTAATTATATTCCATTATATACCTATTATATATATATATATATATATACTTATACTATATATAATATATATGGATCAATGATTAAGTATAACTGATATCCTAATATTAAAACAAAAACATTAGAAATCAATATGATATATTCTAGATAGTGTCGAATATTATGCAACCCTATTAATTTATTGACATCGTATATAACAGTCATTAATATATCTTTATATTGAAACTACGTTAAATAGATAGATTTTATTTTGAAAGATTTTAATTCAGAGGTGAAATTTAAAACATTTGACGAATTTTTTAATCTGGCAAGATACTAATAGCTCCAATTTTATTTATTAATAGCATTTCAATCGAAGAAAGAAGCTTCCGCAATAAATTGTCTAACTTAGATTCTGCAGCTGAGTTATTATTTATAGGTTGAAGAGTTTCTACTGAAATCAGCTTCACAAGAATTACTTATTTTATTTAAGTATTCTGACTATAATAAACAAATAAAAATCAAATATAATTTATCTATGAAAAAGAAACACTCATGCTTTTCATCCTCCGAAATCGTGAAAGTCACACTATATAAAAAGATAAAAGTAAATTGATAAAATTTATAAAACGTAATTTTTTACTTTACCTAAGTGTTGTAATCGTGCATGAAAAAAAGTGTTTTTTTGCTTCTTTTTTTCGAAATATCTCAAAAACGGCTCAAAATATTTTGATTAAAAAATTGGGCGAAACTATGGCATTACGGTCTACAAAAAAGCTCTAATAAGTGAACATCGAAAAAATTATATTTTTTGAGATAATAATTGTTTAGTCAAAATGTCTGTTAGTTAGGTTGTTATTTTGTTAGTCTGTGCGTTAGCAAATTTTGTGGACGAGCTAGCTCAAAAACTAATGTGAATATCAAAACCAAATTTCACACGTTGCTTTGATGCATTGAGATTAAGAGCTGATTATATTTTGGTGCATATCGACCCAAAATTAAGGGGGTGGATGGGTAAAATTAAATCTAGGCCATTTGAAGAAACTCAACAAAATTTTGTATACATAGTCCGGGCCTCCAGAAGTCTAAAAATGCAAAAATTAACCCCCCCCCCTTCTTCTTCTTCGAGTGCCATACCCGAAACGGGTGTCGGCGCCTCTCCACATATATCTGTGCTGAGTGTGTTTAGTTGTTTTACACAGATATACGGGACCTACTTTTTAACGCCGGTTCCGAACGGCTAATTTGGAGAGGTGACTAGGCAATTTTACTCTTGCTAGGCTGCCATTACTTTCCAAGAGGAGGCGACTGCAAATATCTATCTGCCGAGACTCGGTCTCGAACCAGCGATCTTCGAGTCAGCGACCCACAGTCACTTCTACATGATTATAAATATATTTTATTAAATATTAAATATAAGTGAGGGGCCAGGTTGAATAGTAAAGTCAAGTCGATGGCCACACCAGAAAGTGTCAGTTTTTTTTTTTTTTTTTTTTTTTAAGTTTAGCTTAACGAAAAAAATAATTAGAGCAATTTAAAAAATAATTTAAAAAATTGATTTTTTTTCTTTAAAAAACAAATCTTGTCTCTCCTCCAAAAAAATGTCTACGAAACTGTTTCTATATTGGTGGTTATATCAGAAGCTAACGTTTTTAAATATACAAATAAAAGCCTATAATAATTAAATAATTTTAAATTATAATTAAATATGCTTGATTATATTATTATAACAAATAAAAATAAAATTTCGAATATCAATATTTAAAAAAAAAATCTCATTTAATTATTAAGATCCTTTTTTTTGCTGTTCTTATTTAATTTTACATATAAAGCAATTAGGGATTTCTTTTGAAAGTTTCATTGATTTTTCCTTGTTCACACTGATACAAATTCTTCGAACGTCCATGATCTTATTTATGCCTGTCAAGTCCCTTGAAAACGGAAATAGAATCAGTGAATGAAATGTTATATAATTTGTTTTTTGACCAAATTACTATAAAAATGTTAATTTTTTGAAGAAAAACAAAAACAAAAAAAAACGAAATTTTTTTTGAGTAACTACCTACTATAACTTAATTTCGCCACAAATTTTTAAAAATTAAGCCATTGAGAGTCAATGTCTATTGAATTATTTAATATTCTACATCAGTGGTGGCCAATCTTTTACATTCATCCATTTTTTAACATACGAGTTCAGATGAGCCCTACGACTCAAGCATGTTTTCTATTTTCTTACGTTGATGGTAATATTGGAAAATAGGGATAGGGGTAGGATCTGACTTGTTACGTGAAAGAGTACATTCAAAAACAATGCAAAACGGTTTCCCTGATGAACTTGCTATAAAAATTTTTTTTTAATTCTTATGGAAGTTGCTGTCGGTACTCGGTAAAACATTTTAAATAAGAGTTCTAAGTGAAAATACTTGGTAAGTTTCACATAAATAACAACTAATTTTCCCACCGTTCAATAAATTCACATTTAAGGACGTTCCCTAATATAGCTCAGATGCAATTCGCTCTTTCCTCTACTCTCACATGCGCAGAAAGACAAAAATATTTTCACTGCGTCGTTTCTTGAATCTGGCAACATTGCTTAAAAGACAAAGAATAAAAAAAACACCTTATGAAACAGCTCAATGCGAAATTTAGGTTGAGAGAATTAGCTAAAAATCTCAAATGCACCAGTTGCAGAAGTTTTTTAGATATGGAAAAATTGAGTGATTTTAGTGCGACGTTGCCAAGTCGCCATCTCTCACTTTCCATGCCATGAGAGAAAAAGTGAAAACGATCAAAAGTACCTAACTTTTAACATTTTTTCATACAAAACGAATACCGCTTGATACATTTATTTTAACAGGAAAATATTTGTTATATCTTCAGTTAATGATTCTCAGTTTTTCAAAATAATATCAAGAAAATTACGATTGTTATTGAATGAAAAAGTCGCTTTAACATCAATCGGGATAGGGTTCGCGTGTTAAATATGCAAATTTCAATAGTCAATATTTATAAATTTAGTGCCGCAAGGACTATTGAAAAAACTTTCTACGTATAAAGGACACTTATAAATATGTGTATTCAAAATTTTAAAAAGATTGCAAGAAAATCAATTTAATTAGGGAACGTCCTTAATATCACTTTTTGCTTTTGTGGAGACAAGGGTTGTAAAAAAAGTACAAAACTTCTGAAGTCTAATTGTTTAAAAAGAACAAACAGATCACAAGTGTGTACGTTTTATCACATAGAATATCACTTGTGAACCGTGGAAAAATTTCAACGAAATGACGAGCAGGCGACCTTGGGGAACGAAATGCGATTGATTGATGGAAATTTCTCGTAGATGAAAATATCTCAAATTTATCATTTCAATGTTTCCTTGAAACTTGAAAGACTTCCGAAATAGGACTTATTTGTATACTCTCACCCTGGAAAAGTCACGTGTATTGTATTTATTTCCCACTTGAGTATAGACTCGGGCGCCGGCGCCGGAGGCAACGGACGTATAAACGAATGGACTAGGTGTATATGGCTGATTCTCAAAAAAAAAAAAATCGAAATTGATGTCCTTGTTGATTCCTGTGAAATGGGATCCTAAGATTTCGTGACAAAGAATTTTTTGAAACTACATCCCTAAGAGTACCAAATTATAAAACATATTTATCTTTTTTATATTAAATAAAAAATATATGTACAAGTAAATACCATAAAAATCATTCCTTCACTGTGTCGCAACCGCCAAATTCACATAGATTCAAAGAACTAATTCGAAAAGTTTCTTAAAACTGTCTACTATCTTATTATTTATTCATATATAATAGTACTGGCTCTTCGTAAATGCGTATTTAGTTTAAACACGACAAACGGAAAAGTCCCAAAATATATTTTTAAATTCGTCCTTAAAAAACGAATCATTCCCTAACCCTTGTGTATAAGTAGGATTAAAACATAATTTCAAATTATATAGCGAACGACTCCTCATTGCTTTTAGAAGTTGGCAATATTGATATTCTAAAAATATGCCAGACTGGACTATGAGTTAGGAGATTTAGTGTAAAATCTATTTAAAATATTTTTTTTTCCAAGTATACATTTTGGACCTTCATTCCCTCATCCCGTGTTTTAAAAAGTTAAGCGCTTATTTATGTATTATTTATCATATATTTGTGGGTGTTCATAGTATTAATAAGTGTCGTATGAGAAATTATAAGGTTATTTTTCTACTTTTGTGCAATAATATTTCATTTTCTCATTCCCTCACCTCCTTCATGCAAATTGTTGGTGTTCTAAACGACGGTCCAGTAAACCAGTACAAGAACAAGTTTATGGTTCAAGTTGTCTCTCACCATTTTTCATATTTTTTCTGGGTATCACATATTTTTTTGGAACTATTCTGAACCCATAACTATATGGACCCCCTCACCCCCCTTTAAACTCAAAAAAGTTGGGGACCACTATAACGTTTTAGACAATTAGCCCATGTACTATCAAATTTACAAAAGAAATTCGATAAAAATTAAAAAAAAAAAAATCACATCAAAGAAAGTCATTTTTCGATTTTTTTTTGAGCATCAGCCATAGATCATTTATGCTCAAAGACTATTTAATTTATTTGTTTTGCTAAATTGACACGATTATGTGAATCTAAGTGGAAAGGGGCTGGAGAGTGTCTTAAGCCACATAGAGAAGGATCTGAAATGAAAGAAAATAGAATCAAAGAATCGGCAATATGGGCTTTGAGTAACTAGTTGAGAAATTTGTCACTTTTAATTTTCCAATGATCCACGTTTGGCGCATGCGCCATAGGATGACTACCCCTTGCTCTACACGCTCGGTATTATATTTTTTCTAACATGTTTATAGAAAGTTCTACATCTAGTATTAATTGAATTCGATTAATTTCCTATTTAGAAATACCATAAATAGTCTAGAGTACAAAAAATCAAATTTATCATTTGAAAGTTTATTTTCTGATTAGATTAAATATTTTACATTAAGATATTATCTAATTCAAGAGGCGTTAAATAACTGTTGGTGGATCAAAATCAATGAATCTCTCGATGAGAACGATGCTGATTGAGAAAAATTTTAAGAATTTTTCAACTATCCAAACAGATAGTCTGACTTCAAAAAATCCAAAATTAAAAATGGCGAAAATGTTTTAACCCGATACCTACTCTCGGCACTTAGAGCCGCTCTAGCTTTATTTTCCTATTTTAATTATCTTGAGAAAACATTTTCTGCATTTTCGAATTGGAAGTCCTAAAGCTAGAGACTCTAAAATTTAATCAGTTCTCCGCATTGGATATACAAAGATTTTGGTATCTATCAGATCGGAACGAACTTTCTACGACTTTCTTGAGTTATCGTGGGTATCAGAATCCAGACACACAGAAAAATCATGGTTACAAATTAAGTTTTCTTTACGTTTCACACATTTTCAAACCCATTGAGCTTCGCCTGCCGTGACGAATAAACTTTTCAAATGAGATATGATAAATTTCATTATTAAATTTAAGGAGGTTCGGGACGGTTTATCATTTTTATAAGAAAATTCTCAAATTGTTACCATTGAATCATTGATGCATTAAATATTTATTACCGAAATTTGAAGTTGGTCGTCTGTCTCATTCCCGAGAAATAAATTATTGAAAATTGTCCTTTTAACATGGAAGTAAATGGACAGAGCTTTTAAAGGGCTATAACTTCTACACAAATTAAACCATTTTCAACAAATTTATACAGATCAATAATTCAACTTTTATGAATCGAATGATACATTTTTGAATAGATTTGACAGTCTAGTTGATTAGGTATTCATAAATGTAAAAATAAAAGTATTTGCAGGACAACAAAAGCACTACTAACTCTATTTGTTGAAATCGTTTTTGTGTTAAATAAATGATTTTATAATGAGAAAAAATTTATCTTTATATTCTTTTTATTAATATTATCAAAACAAAGATTTTTATTCGAAATTAACCTCATTATTAACACATTTTTTATTAAAAAATTTGGTATGCAGACGTTGTCACTCTGGAGAAATACAAAAGATTTTTTCGAAGATCAACAAGATGGATAAGCAGTCTCGAACTCCCTTAAGCCTATGTACTATAAGAGTTTTAGCCTTATGATTTTTAGCCTTAGCATTAAATTCATTGAAAAGAAAAAAGTTCTTACACGTGTGAATATTTTTATATTTTCAATGTGAAAAACTTATTAGATTTTAGACTCTCTAGCTTAAGAACTTTAGGTTCAAAAACACAGAAAATTTATTAGATATTAAGGCGAATAATGATAAAAGCATAAACAAGACATCTAGTGATTTTCAACTTTGATTTATTAAATTTATTTATTTCAAAATCCACTAATAGTTTATTTTATATAGTTTGTTAAATATTAAAATAAAGAATTAAATCACAAATAATAAATACATTTTTTCTAATTGACTATATTTTTTATAGCGACTATAATTTATTAATTTACTTTACCGTCCTACCGATTCATCGAACAAGTTAATAAGTAAGTAAATTAAAATTTATAACTATTATAGCTCTAACTCTAGCTAAGTTCGATAGCTCACCCTTCCTCCGACCATCAAATGCAAATTTGCAAAAAACGTACCTAGTCTTGATTTTTTTTTCAACTTTACTTCTATTTAGAAAATTATAAAAAAAAAATAATTAATATATAAATCTTAGACCATGAAATATATAGACACGCCCTCTGCTACTCTCCACATAGAGTGAAGTGAGGCCAACATCGCCTATAGATAACGTCACGTTCTTGCATAAATATTTTGGTATATTTATTTAATATTAATTTGCGATTATTGGAATTCAAAATAAATAATCTAAGCTACTATAAATTTATCTCAATGTATAATAATTCCTATAGTGGCCATGCTATTTCTGGGCGTTCCTACCTACAAATGACGTCACGTTCTCTAGTTGATGTTGGCCTCACCAAATCGACACCAGGGCGTGTCTATATATTTCATGGTCTAAGACATAAATATATAAGTTTAAATGGACATTCTAATTATCACAATCAGATTTAGCTATACATTTGTTTGTTAATATTTCACATGATTGAACATATTCAAGTCAGTAATGTTTTATTTTGTGATATTTTTCATTAAAGGCTAAATTAAGAAAACTTTTCTCCAACGCCCTTTACGTCAATCATAGTGAAATTTAATATTACTTGTCGACTCAACCAACGCTTACAATTTTATTGCATTCCATATTCAATTCTCAAAATGAATAATAAATCATTTTTTACGATACATAGTTCTAAGAGAAAGAATTTAAATCAACCAAGCCTGAGAAACTATGGCAATGTTATATAAACTTGGGTGTACACAACACGACTTTTAATTATATCACTTTAATTACAAAATAATATTATGATTTTTTTTTATTGTCGCATTAAACTATCATTTTTGAGAGTGGAGCTAAAACTAAATTTATATAGATAAATTTTTATTTTTTCTGAACATTAGTTCACTTATAATTTTTATTTTTAAATAATTGATCCTTTTCAAAAATAAGAAAAAAGACAATGAAATGATTTATCGACTGCAATTTGCAGGCTAAATCATGGAAAATTATTTAAACTATTTAAAAACTAAATTTATTTTGATTTATTTATTTATGAAAAACAGAGAGAGAGAGATTAATACAAAATAGTTTATTTTTAATTGAATCATTTCTTATATAATGTACATATTTTAATTTTAAATGTTTTACCTATTTTTATTTTTTAGGACAAAAGAAACAAGAACTTCTCAAATTTGGAAATAAGTAAAGTGACCAGACGTCCCACATTTGGGTCTCTTGTCCCACAAAGTGTCCCACATTAGACAATCTTTTGTCTTGGGTCCAGTCTAGCTTCCGATTGGTCCCACTTTTTTTCGTATTTTCTTCATAGGTATTAGACCCTTTATTAGGTTTGCTTTTAGACCTAACTCTCTTTGTTTATGAACCGATTTCGATGGTTCTTTTTTTATCCGAAAGGGGGTGTCTTAGGGATGGTGTCATATTAATTTGGTCAAGTTCTGATGATATGATCACTATTAATAACATCACTAAAAGAGAAAAATAAAAATAATTTTTAAGAAAAAATAAAACCGACTTCAAAATTAAATGCAACAAATAAAAATACACTAAAAGGTATAAAATAATTATTATCTTATTTAGTTACAACTAAACGACGAAATATTAACACGAAATTACTTTTTGAAGTTGGTGCCAAACATACCTTTTATGAATCGCACTCGACGGATCTTACTTAGCACGTTTGGCGGGTATGCTCGCTTATAGGTATAGTTTGTTTGGCACCGACTTCAAAAAGTAATTTCGTGTTAATATTTCGTCGTTTAGTTGTAACTAAATAAGATAATAATTATTTTATACCTTTTAGTGTATTTTATTTGTTGCATTTAATTTTTGAAGTCGGTTTTTATTTTTTTCTAAAAAATTTTTATTATGTTGATGTTTTAATTTTATGTATGACTGCTTTTGTTCCATTATGGTTTACATTATATATGTTATATATATATATATAAATAAAATAATTATATACATACAGATTCATGTTCCACATTCTATTGTAAAATATCTGGTCACTTTAGAAATAAGAGAATTACTTAGAAAATACGGAAAGCAAGAGAATCTTACCAGGCCACTGTATTATATTTACTTAAAAATGTTCAGAACAAAGAATGATTATTTTTTATGCTTTCTGGATTCAGAACTTCCTGATGGAGATATCAGAAAACCCGAATAAATATATCCAAACTTTATATAAGGGATCTTTTGGACTGTTGTAGATAATTAGATTTAACTTGACTCACAAGCTTTAATTAATAATCTACATCCTTGTGTTAAGTTTCAGCTTTCTAGTTTAAATTGTTTACTGATAATCTTTTTTATGATATATTGGCGAGAGAAGAATTTCACTGAAAAGGAGTTCGCCAAGAAGTTTCAACTGTTATAAACCTGTGCATAAAATTGTCAAATCATAGAAATTCGCAGTAACCTAATGAGTCTTGATTGAATCCTAATTTATTCAAATTTCTTCATTTCAAGTAGAATAAAAATATTGCCCAACATTTTAGTTTTAACGGTTAGCTGATTTATCTTAGTCGCCGAAGATAAACAAACTATATATAACTAGGCTGGTAGTTATATAAAAGAAAGAAAAAATTATAAATTTTTATTTTCTTCATTTTCCCATCACTCTCATGATTTTTACATTTATAGATTATTTTTATTATATATCATACTGGCATAATATAAGTATGTATTATTTTTATTGATGGAAAGATCTCCCATCAAGCAACTAATGTCTCTATTCTTTTTTAATTTTATTTTCCCATTTTAAGTCTAGATTAAGCTAGTTATAAATAAAGGTATATAAAATACTTCACATAATGATATTGATTAACTAATTAATCAGACTTAGAGCTCAAAAAAAAACCTATAAACCTGTGAAATAAATTTGTAACCTTTCAACAAAAAACTTTGTAGAAGTTCTCGACTCTTCAGCCAATATATTTATATGCGTTTCAAATTTAATTTTTCTGCCATTTTCCGTTTTTCAAATAACTAGCAGACAAACAAACAAATCAAAGTTGAAAGTATTTTTATTGTATCAGGATTTCTTAAAACATTCAAAACAAGTAATTTTAATGCAAATTCGTTTTCGAATTTTAAGCCCTTCGTAATACTTCAACTTACCAATGTAGATTAATAAGTAATCCAAATACAGTAGCTACAATGGTCTGACAAACAGATAATCATAATATAGACAGAAATAATTTTTTTTTTTCTTAATGCAATCGAATGCAAGAAGGGGTGCACCAGTAAAGATGCAGCTCCTATGGATCTCGAAAGACCCTTGCATTACCGAAGAGAAGGGAAAGTTGATTAAGTGAGAGGGTGTAGACGTAGGTGTCTATGCACTTCGGTTTCGAAGGTTTGAAGATTATAAGTGCTGGGAAAGATGGAGGCTGGGAGAGAGTTCCAGTTCCTTGAAGTCATGGGGATATATGTATTGGCGAATGAAGTGATCTGGCCCTTTTCTAATTTGACCGCGAAAGAGTGTTGGGAGTCGGCAAAACGCGTGCTACGCGCAAAGCATGCTTTGGGAGGAACTATTGATTTTATCTCATCAGAGCACCTGCCGTGATAGTATCTATAGAAAAGAGAAAGGGCAGAGACATTTCTTCGATGAGCTAGCGAGTCTAGGGAGTAGGTCAGGGTAGAATCGTCAATTAGCCTGACGGCTCGTTTCTGAATTGCATCCAGGGTAGCAAGAGAATATTTAGAGGCTCCTCTCCATAGATGAGAGCCGTATTCGAGACAGGGGTGGATTTGGGCCTTGTAGATGGTGAGAAGATGTGGGGGCTTGTAAAATCGCTTGGACCTGAATAAGTAGCCAATCTTCATTGCCACAGAGAAGATGTGTTCATTCCAAGACAGGTCAGATGCGACAGAGACGCCCAACATGGATAGGCTGTCACACATTTTCAGGGTACTCGAATCGAAGTGAATATCAGGGAAATTTTTATTTTCGCGCCTAGTAATTAGACAACATTGAGTCTTGTTTGTATTAAAGTTAACTAAATTTTGAGATCCCCATTTATTCAGTTTGTCTAGGTCGAGAGTGATTGAGGAGGCAACATTGATTCGATTATTCGGGAGTGAGGGTTTGCCGTGCTATCGTCGCCGTAACAATGAGTGGGGTTTGACGTTTGATCGATAAGGTCGTTTATATAAATTAGGAATAGTGTGGAGGAGATTACAGAGGCTTGGGGAACACCAGCGTTTGTGGAGAACGATTCAGATGATATTCCATCCACCACAACTTTTGCACAACAAATTGTACCGACACTAATAGGATCCCATTTTACTTTTAAATTGAACCCTAAAAATCAAATAATTTCTTAATTAATAAATATTTTTTGAATAAAATATAATTTGGGGGACCTCCAACCTTTTGGGGTTCAAGGAACGAAACCGAAAGCGACTCTCTTCTTAGTTATATGAAAAATGTTCTAAATTAAAATATTTTTTTCTAACTTATGATAAAGATGAGGTAATTGAAAGTTGTGCTCTGTGCACACCAATGTACGAAAGTTATCAGTTTATTAATTAAGCTTTTTTTCATTAAATCAAATGGGTAGAGGGTTTTGGGCCTCTTTGAACTTTCTTGCTGGAGCAAAATAAGTAGAATAGAAGAAGAAAATATCTACTATTCGAGTCTCTTTCAGGCAACTTTGCTAGAAATTAGATAAGACTATATAGAAATGAAACTGACTCAAATTACGTGACGTTTTCGTTGAAAATCGTTAACACCATTTCGGCCCACTAAATTGAAATTTCACTAAATTTTAAAATTAAACATGCAATTGGATGTTGATGAAAGCAGTCCACGGTGGTTGTTAAAAATAAGACTATAGAGGTTTTATTATTTTACATTTATTTGTTAAACCGACGTTTCGGAGATTTATTCTCTCCTTCTTCAGGGTAACAAAAAGTCAATGAAAGTAGTTCAAAAAATAGTTACTTTCTGTCTCCTTTGACAATGCCAAAAAAACATTATAAAAATCTTTTTTCATCTCGAATAGAAAACAAAGTAAAAAGCAATTGATGATCCATATGTTAATGAGCAAAAATTAAATTTTTTAAAACTTTTTTAATCAAATTAATTGAGTTTTTCATTGAAAATAGTTAACATCGATTTGGCACACTTTATACGAATTCTCAACTCTTAAATAAACGTAAATAATCCTCGTCATATAGTTTTACACTATAAGCCCAGCAGGGGAAAATGAATTCACGCAAAATTTTTCAATTTTTTTTTTTTGCTCTTTGTGCTTAAAATGTCTGAAACGTGGAGAAAACTCATTTTCAACTATGATTTTTTTCTGTCTGTGTGTCTTAATTCAGATACCCACGATAATTAAAAAGAACAAAAAGTTATAGAAAGTTTTTTCTTGGGCTAAAATATTTGTATATTCAATGTGGAGAACTGATTAGATTTTGGGCTTTCTGGCTTTAGTATTTCTGGTTCAAAAATTTTTTTAAATGAATTTATCGAAATATTAATCTATTTCTATAGAAAAAAAATAATAAATAATCAAAAAGTGGCATTTTGAAATACCATTTAATAAATTGAATATAAAAATAAATATTTTTATTTTTTGAATAAATTTTAATAATCAGTAGATAGGATTGGACTGAAAAAAAGAAATTGCGTCAAAATTATTAATTCGCCGAAACTACAAACTATCTACCGAGCTTGAAAAAATTTCACTTTTTCTTCAAAATTCCAATTAAAAACAAATTAATTAACTGTAGAGCTTGTGTAATTCTTAATAAATAGTGATAATTGAAAATCTTACAACCAATTTCAAGAAAATTGCAAAAAAAAAATAGCTACGAACCTGTGAAAGAATGTTTATAACCTTTTAACAAGAGGGTTTGTATCAGCTGTCGTCAGCTCAGCCAATGTATGGGTTTCAAATTTCATTTCTATACCCTTGTCCGTTTTTCAAATAGCTAACAGACAGACAAACACACAACTAATATTTGAAAATGTTCTTATTGTGCCAGGATCTCTAAAAAATGTAATTTTAATGAAAATTCGTATTCGATTTTTACGGTCTTTGTAATTCTTCCACTTACTAGTTAGTGTATATAATTATTCACAAAGAGAAACAAAGAGGCTGTCCTCTGCTTGATGCAAATAAACATACACACATATATATCGAAATTATATATCTGTATATATATATATAATTTATTTGTTTGAGACTATAGTTTCGAAGACTTGGTCTTCATCATCAGTCTTTTTTTAATTATAAATATTATTCATGGATTAGATGAAGGAGGAGGTATCAGCCAAAGATTGAATCACTGGGTTCAATAAAATACCTTTAATAAAACGTTTCGGCCTGAATTTATTTGGCCATCTTCAGTTAATTAGGAGTTATACACAAAATGCGGTACATATATGTGATCGAACCAAGCCTTGTCAAAAATAAAATTTTTAGCTTCATGTAACGGGAACGTTATAAATTTACATGAAGCTAAAAAATTTTATTTTTGACAAGGCTTGGTTCGATCACATATGTACCGCATTTTGTGTATAACTCCTAATTAACTGAAGATGGCAAAATAAATTCAGGCCGAAACGTTTTATTAAAGGTATTTTATTGAACCCAGTGATTCCATCTTTGGCTGATACCTCCTCCTTCATCTAATCCATGAATAATATTTATAATTATAAAAAGACTGATGATGAAGACCAAGTCTTCGAAACTATAGTCTCAAATAAATAAATAATATATATATATATATATATAGAGAGAGAGAGATATATAATTTTGATATATATGTGTGTATGTTTATTTGCATCAAGCAGAGGATAACCTCTTTGTTTCTCTTTGTGAATCAACAACTTTGCTACTCTCGGTAAAACAAAAACTTTTCAATTATATAATTATTGCTAAACTTAAGGAATTCAAAAAGATATATTGATTTTTTATAACAAGCGAACGATTTTTATTTTCCAAATTTTGCTGAGTGTCACAGTCCAATAATATTAAAATGATTAATTTTAGAATATATCAATATTATTTTTTTTTACCAAAAAGTAAAAAGATTTTCTCATGAAAATAAATTAGGCTTTATAGAAAATATAGTATTTCAAATGAAATTCAGTTTTTTCGACAATATATAGTAAATTGAATAAAATATATTATTATACTAAATAAATATTTATAAATTAAAGGTAAATTTCGAGATTGCATGAGGCATGTTTATTTCTTTGAAAAAGAAAAGTAATCCAAAATAATTTTGTGGTAACAGATTTCAAAATACAGGTGAATTTTGAAATTAAAAACAATTTGAAAATGTCTAAAAATCGTGATTTTGAAAATTAATCAATAAAATAAAATAAAATATATTTACTTAGTAAATTCGTTAAATTAATTTTTTCTAATAAATAAAATTTTCAATTTATTATTTTAAAGATAACTACGACTTACAAATAAAATTTTGAGACTTGATGAGTTTGTTTTACTAACTCATTTATTATTATGTTTATTAGAACACAAATTATAAATATGGATTAGTATTATTTAGGTTAATGAAAATACTTGTAATTTATTTGCTCTTTTCAAGCTCTATTTTTCATTGTTGTCTGTTTGATTATATTAAATACTTTTTGTTGAAAATTTACATAATTAATTTAAAACACATTAATTAGTTATCAGTTAATGACATTTTTAGAATCTGCTTATTTGTTGTGACTGTGATTGGGCTTTTTCCACCAGCTGATATGACATGATCTTGAAACAATTAATTTAAGAGCTTGGCAAAAGTGTTTAATAAACGAAAAGTCCCAAGTAAATTCATTTTGTTTTAATTAATCTGATGTTCACTAATCTAATTTTACTTTTACTGTGATCGTACAATTTTGAGAAAAATTGGATTCACGTAACATCAGACTTATATATATATATATATATTAGTCATAATATATACTTGTAATTAACACGAATCACAGAATTATAGAATTAAATTATTACCTAGGACTACTTTGGAATATTGAAACCACCTGAACCAAAAGTTAGGCAACATCTCGATGAGAATAAGCATGGATGGGCGACTGCTTAAGACATATTATTTTATGTGCTATTTATTGGCCGTCCCAATTCACAATTCTAGTCCTACGGAATTTAATTTGAGAATTCTCTACTCTTTATCAAAATATAGAGATCTTTACAGTAAATGGGATTGTCCCATTATCAGTAATGCCTAAAATTAGTAAATGACTTAGTACATAATAATCTTCTTAATGACATCTTAAAATAAATAAAATTTCTTTGTTCAATTGGATTCTTTTAGTTTTTTGACAAAAAACAATTAATTTGTTTAAAAAGTTTATATTTTATGTTGGTTGATGAGTTGAATGAATTGTGATAGAAAAAAGAATATTGTTTGAAATGTTTTTTCTCGTAGTAAAAAATCCTGACAAATAAGTTTAATAAATGAGCCACTGAAGAAGTTGCAAAACAGCAACGAAGCGTATGGCATATTTAATCAAAACTTGTATTTAATTTAATTTAAAGTCTTGTCCAACTCCCTACGATTCCTTTAATTAATAATTAATAATTAGTAAATAATAATTATTTTTAATTGAAAGTAATGGAAGGCAGCCCAGGGGTAGTGAGGAATAAAAATTAACACATATCAAATAAGGTGTAATTTATTGGAATCCTTCTTCCTTTCCTTTCAAACCGACGTTTCGGAGGATTCTTCCTTCCTTCAGGGTTTCAAGGGGTCAATGAAGGAAACAAATAAAATGCTTCCTTCCTCTGTCCACAGCAGTGTTTAAAACTTTGTTTTCCTTAGCATAATTTTTTTTCTAAGCTTTAAGGTTTTAAACACTGCTGTGGAGAGAGAAGGAAGCATTTTATTTGTTTCCTTCATTGACCCCTTGAAACCCTGAAGAAGAATGGAAGAATTCTCCGAAAGGTCGGTTTGAAAGGAATGAGGAAGGATTTCAATAAATTACACCTTATTTGATATGTGTTATTTTTTCTTTCCTCATTACCCCTGGGCTACCTTCCATTACTTTCAATTAAAAGTTCTACCAGTCCGTCTCTCTCCAGAGAAAATTTCGTTGCAAATAATTATTTTTTATCCATGTCATTTTTGAATAATAAAATAAAATCCAGTATCCAATAAGATTGCTAAAAAATCAATATAAACAAATTTAAACTTATTTAAAAGTAAAATTAAAAGTAGCAGAGTTGGTGAATTTACAAGATTGACTCAAAAAATGTATCTGGACCGAAGACAGATTCGAAGGCTTTATCTTCATTTTTAGTCTTATTATAAATATTGTATTTGAATATTTATATTTGAAAATTAAAGCCATAATTAAATACTGTTCGCTAATGAATGGGAGTAATTCCATACACATAGCACAGAATATTCTTGTCAAATGTGTGTGTTTATTTACATCAAGTAGAAGACACACTTTTATTTAGTGATTTATTCTTACACTCATTTGTTCACACATTTTCTTAGGGAATAGTCCTAAAAAAAAGAGGAACATTCCTTGATAATGTTTAAAATAAAATGAATTAATTAAAACAATTTTTTAAAGAAAAAATGTTCTATTTTTTAAATTAAAATTTAATAAGAATACTATGATATAAGTAATTGGTAGCAAAAATTGTAAGTAAAAAAGGTGCCAGATGAGAGTGATAATCACATACCACAAGGGTAATTATCATCCGTACTAAACAATTTATAGCGACCGTATAAACATTACTTACCCTGAGTTTCATTCATTAAATCTTACACAATTTTAATTTAAGGGTTCTTAATTAAGAGGGGGTGCATATTCGAGGGATCTTCGTAGATTCTAAGGGGGTCCAAAAAGTTTTATTAACATTTTAAACGAATATAGGATTAGTCAAAATTTTAATAAAAAAAATGGTTTTAATTCATCTTATTTTAACAAATGTCCCGTTTTTTCTGTTTATATATATAATGAAAAAAATTTATTGATTGTGAGTATATAAATAAATACAAATCTTTTATAAAAAATCTTGACATAATAATGAATAGTGGCTTTATATTTTATAAGATAATGTCTGGACAAATGAGATATCCTGAAATTAGAGACCTGGTTTCTGTAAATATGCCAGTTTTACATTAAGGAAAGAAATCCCATTTTATCCTTTGTTACCTGCTAGCTGTCATGCCGTCATTCTGAAGGCAATCCTATTTACAGAGTCTGTCGAATCTTAACGAACCAGAACCCATTGAATTTTCATTAGATATTAACACAATTTGCAGCGACTTTCGAAAAACTTAAAATGATGTCTATCTAAATTTTATTGTAGCAACTATTTACAGATCCAAATGTAAATAAATTGTAAAACTTTTTTATGTATACCTACTTATTTAATACTATTGTAAAAGTGATTTACAGTTTTATTGTAAGGCTTCATACCGTAAAAATAAATAAATAAACATTTCATTTTTAAAGCAATTATTTTTTCAAATTTGTTAAAAAATTTCAGAGGGGTGAACCGCGGTTGGAATTAGGTGTACAGGTCTTTGGAATTATTTTGGAATTCATTAGATAAATGCCCCTACATCTGTTGATCCTTCTACTTGGAAATGAATGTGTAAATGTAAGAAGATGTACACGATATTAAGTCACGGTTCACCCCTCGAAAATTTTATTGACAAAGGGAGAAGAAAATGTTTTTTTTTAATATTTAGTTTAAAGAGTTGCTATATATATGTAAGTATATATTTTCTTCCTCAAGTACCATACTCGATTCCGAGCTTCGTCGATTTTCTCCACTGTGATTTTCCTGGGGAAATTTTTCATAGGGGTGGTTTCCTATTGCCTTCCCCTGAAGGGATGAGATTTTATAATAAAAACAATCAATAACATTTTTTAAATATATTTATATATTTATTAATTTATTCATTAGTTAAGAAAAGGCACAAGAATTTTTACATACACGTTTTGAAAATAAATAAAATGCGCTTATAGTATTTTTTTTTAAATAAATAAATCCAGTTCGTAAACTTGTTCAATTGGCAAATGTGAATAAATAAAAGAAAATTCTTGTACCTTGGTTTATGCGTGTGTTATGTGTTGTTGTGTACCTACCCCACATGGCTGGGGAGCGATGTCATCTGTGAGCCTGCGTCTTCGGCCTACTGGCTCTTGGCCCGAAGGCGACCCATCAGCTGACTGACGAGGCTGGTGGCGGACACCCGGCGTAGCAGTGCCGGTCCCCCTCTTGTCCCCCAGACCCCTTGGACTAACGCTCTCATACTATAGCTCGCTTATCGGTGCAACATACAGCGCCAAGGAAATCCACCACAAATTCACAAACAAGATTTTTCTAAAAAAATAAAAATATCGAAGAAAAATTTTAAAATTTTCTAAGAATAGATACTTTTTTTCGTTAATTTTAGTGATTTAGAAATTTTTAACAGACTTCAAAAAAGGAGGGGTTCTCAATTCGACTGAATTTTTTTGTGTGTCTATGTTACTCGATTTCTTGGCCAATTGTGAGCCGATTTTGATGATTTTTTGGTTCAGTTGGGTTCAGTATAGTTTCCGATTGGTACCATATTAATTTGGACTAGTTCTGATGATCAATGACAAAATAGCGGAAATCTCCAATTCATATGAGCAAATAATCAAAATTATAATAAAAAAATATTTTATAAAAAAAAAACAATCTTAAAACGTTCATTTAAAACCCGCTAACGTTTCGAGAGAATTCCTCTATTTATATAGTAAATTGAATGTTATTTTGTGATTCGTTCGCACGAATCTTTCTCTTACGAGATGTATGCAAGGTATTATCTTATGTCACACTATTTTCAACATCACTAATAAGAAAAGAAAAAATATTTTTTAGAAAAAAAATATAAGCGACTTCGAAAAAATTAAATTCAATGAATAAAATAATAAGAACTCAAAAATAAAATAAAACGCACTAAAAGGTACAAAATAATTATCTAATTTAGTTACAACTAAAGGATGAAATTTTTACATTATATCACTTTTTGAAGTCGGTGCTAAACATATACATTTTATGAATCGCACTCGACGGATCTTACTTAGTACGTTTGGCGGGTAATGAAGACAACATCGCATAAGCTCGCTTATATAGTTTGTTTGGCACCGACTTCAAAAAGTGATTTGATGTAAAAATTTCATCGTTTAGTTGTAACTAAATTAGATAATTATTTTATACCTTTTAGTGCATTTTATTTTGTTTAGCTTATGGGGTGAGTTAGAATTAGAAAGCTAATTTTGGGTTCAGCTTATTAATACCAACATATAGATAAGTCCTATATCATACTCCTCATTAATATACATCCACTCGATTACTCCCCATTTAATAATTCGATTTTTTTCTGATATTCTGCATTTTCTAAATTTCTAAATCTAGAGAACTCAAGATCTATTATTATCTATTTAATTTTCTTTCAAGAAATATAACTTTTTGCCACAAGAAGACACTTTCTTCCGTTTTTATGATATTGCTCCAGACATAAGCAGAGAGAAAACATCTTGCAAAAAAATGATTTTTCAACATGTTTTAAACATTTCTAGCCATATATAAGCAAAAAAAAAGAGAAAAATATATAGTACTTAGTACGTACCTTTGTTCCATCATTATATTATATTAAATTAAAATATAATAACATCCAATGACATTCAACTTTATCAGAGAAAAAAATTCTATTCTGGTTTGGCTAAGCTAATGGCGTATTGGACACTAGAAAATTTATACGTAACTAGAAAAGCCTTTATCTTAAGCAAAATCTTTTGGCTATGCAGCCTTTATGATTATTTTAAATAAAAAAATAATAAAATAGAATTAACTTTTTTTTCATTTTCTACTGCTATATACTCGATTGTTGGCAATTATTATGGAGAGAATGCTCTCTAATTTTCTTGGTGGAAATTGTTCACACGGTTGTTTCCCGTTTCACTAGATTTATTGAGGAGCCTTGTATTTTTAACAGGGATGAAAATTATTCTTACTCAAGCGAGATTCGATCCCGTGTAAGCTCAATTTGAATTTGAGCTCTGGCTTTTGAAATAAATGCGTATTTTTATTCCTTAATTTTTTATTATTATTGGTTCAAGAATAAAAAAAATAAAAAAAGAAAATATCTACATGTTCTCTGGGTACATCCAGGTATCAGCTTATCCACCAGGAATTCGCCCATTCTACTTTTAAGACTACTGATCTAGAGAAGTGATTTATCAGTTGTTTTTTTTTGAATTTTATTTATTTATTTGTCAATTTGAATGAGTTTTATATTTTTTAAAGTTCCAATGAAAGGTACCAAACTGAATTGGAGTGAATTTTCGCTGTCTGTCTATTTATTCCCTTAGTCACAGATCTGTGGTATCTAAACTACTTCTCAAAGAGGATCTTTAAAATTAGACCATTCCCTTAGGAAATGCTAATGAAAGAAATAATTTTGCAAATATTAATAAAAAATGAGCTAATACCGCACAGTGAGAGGTAATTAGTTTTATTCATAGGCTCAAACAAAACTTAATGTTTTATTTTAAAACCCCATATTTTGTAATTTAATGGGAAAAAATAAATATGACATTCGAATGGTTTGTAAATCCCTGCAAAACACCAATTTGAAATTATTATAAATTTTATATGGCAATTTTTTGTGAGATCCAATCCAAGGCACCCTTCTCATCCCGAGCCCTCTACCTTTGCACCTGTTGCAGCTGCCTAGTGAGGCCCCTGACTCAAACAGAACAAAGACATTCTTCAAAATTACTATAGGTAAGTAGCTATTTGCTCAGCTTATTGGGTTAATTATTGATATATTAAAATAAAAGGGAATTTCGATTAAGTAATAACATCTTTTTTGAAAATTTAAAAAACATCAGAATTTTGTTTTTTAATTTTCATCTACTTAAAAAATTTAAAAGAAAAAATTATTTTAATTTCTTTCTTTTTACTAACTAGTGGCAAAATTATTTCAAATGAAAATGGAGTCGAAAATCGAACAAAATGATTATTATTTTTTCGGAAATCTTGAAATTTATTCGCAGATTCATAATTTAAAATTAGCACTTTAATTTTTCGAAAACTTCCCAGTAGAATTTCAGATTTCTTATTTTAGAGAAAAAAAATTATCAGGCCAAATTGTTGTATGTTTTCCACTATCTACATACCTATAAATCTCAATGGTTTAAGGAATTTTATTACATTATATTGGACCACTAATGAGATAAGAACGTGCAAAGATCTAAAAGACAAGTCCTGACAAGCTTTAGTCCTGGAGAGAAATTATCAATTAATTGTGATTGTTCTAGAAACCACCAATTCCTTATCTCCTTGTTCTAGAATGAATGAATAGATTTGGTTAGTGTCTTAGCATATAAATTAGTGAAATAATAAACATTTTAGAAAATGAAAATATGAGAAGAAGAATTTTTAAATAATTGAAATTTGATTATTTTTTTATCTTACATAGTTGAGCTTATAATTTTGCTTTTAGTGAATTTTATTCTTGAAAACAGCTCCACGTATTGTACTAATTTTTATGTAGGGCCACACTCATTGCAGTGCTGGTCCGCGTGAGGCCCACGAGCAACGGGTTTGACAGCCCTGGCTTAGACCTTAGAGCAGAGGTCGGGGAACTTTTTTAGTCATTACCCCAAAATATTTTTGCGTAGGTCACTGTTACCCCTACATTCTGAAAAGCAAGATAAATGTATATTAAAAGAGAAAGAATTCAATCTTTAGGACAAATTCTAAGCTTTTAGTAGAAATATCATTAAATTGCGATTTCAGAGGGGATTCATCCCCTCAAGAGTCGAACCTGAGAACTAACATGATCACTGTAAAAACATATAGTAAATTTATATTTTTTTAATAGTGTAACTACAATGTCCTTCAGTCTATCAGAGCATTGTACTCGTATACTAAATAAGAATGAAACTTGAAATCAAAAAATTACTATCTGCGAGAGGTTTTTGTCTCGAGGGTGTGAGCTGATTGAGTGTCTGTCCGGCAAGCATGTTAGTTCTCAGGTTCGACTCCTGAGGGGATGAATCCCCTCTGATATCGAAATTTAATAATATTTCTACTAAAATCTTAGAATTTGTCCTAAAGATTGAATTATTTCTCTTTTAAAAAACATTGGTTAATCTGTACCCGTGCTGATTTTTTGAAAAACATTCCAACTATTTTCAAAAAAAAGATGCTCAAATCTTTAGTTTTATAAATGTATATTATTTATTGAATTAATTGGAATTTACATGAAAACTATCTCTAAGTAAATAAAAATTGTAACATTATCATAATTCAAACTAAAATACTATACTAGTTTATGAAATAGAAAATTTTAAAAATGTTCTTATTACTCCCAATAGTTTCATTGTTACCCCATTTGGGGTAATTTACCCCAGTTCCCCGGCCGCTGCCTTAGAGCATAAGCTAAAGTCTCTGATCCTAGCCAAACGTTGAGAAAAAACTTAATATTTGACTAAAAAAACCAAGAAAAAAGTTATGATTTACAAAAGAGCAATTCTCACCGCTTTGCTCTGTAATTGTACCTTTACTTGACAAATGCCTATTATAATGTATTACCATGACAAGCATATTTGTTTTTTTTCCATATTTAAGCTTTTATAACTTTATGTATTTAACCTTGTCAGATTATTTGCACTAGTCTACATAGATGAACATTTCCAATCAATTCGGGATATGCTAACCAATATTGAAATCTATTTTTTTACTTTTATTTATTAATTCCTTTATATAAACATATACCATACCCACTTTAGATTTTATTAAATAATAAATAATTTCTTTACATTTTATAAGTGAAAGAAAAAAGTGAAACTTTTTTATGATTCCACAAATTTTAGTGATTTGTAATTATTGTCAGCAAACACCTTGTACTAGAAGAAATAAATACTTGACTAAAATTTACAAATTATTAAAAGAAACTTGTGTTCCAAATTCCAAATCAATATCTACAACTATTCAACAGTTTCACAAAACAATGCGAAACAGACAAATGTATGAATTCCTCAGCCAGTGATGGAAAGGAAATTCGTTGCTATTTTTGAAGAGGTGGTTTCAAACGACCTCTACTAATGAAAAGATGATAAATTTTTTCACTTTAAATCAAAACAATTTGGTATTTCGTCTCTCTAAATACTATTGTATTAGTATAAAATATCTTGGGAATTAATATCATAAAACCGGGTAACTATGGGACACTATTTCAGGTTTTTCATGACTCCTGTCAATATATATTACGCTAGATTATTGAGACCATGGTGTTATATGAAATTAACTTTTATTTTCTTCAAAATAAGAACATTATTTTACTCTACGATCCATAACTCCCCCGTAAAAACTCTTCTTCATTGTTCCAATCTTACCACATGAAGTGGGGTAAATTTGGGACAGCACTGTTTTTCCATAGGAACTCTAGGAAAAATTTGATCTGTCCCTATGTTGTCCGAAAGTATTTGGACATAGACCTAAGACAAAGCTATTAGACCATCAATTTATTTTTTTATTACATATTTTCATGATAGCTTTTACAAATTTGAAAATATTGGAACTCAATATCAAGAGAAATGGTTAGGAAGGATAGAGAAAGTTTGATAGGAAAGTAAGAAACATATAACATGGTAAATTGATTTTAAATACTTGTAGTGACTGGGTGTGATTTAAAAAAAATGTCAAAAATACACATTTAATTCCTAAGCATTAATTTACCTTCTACCAACTTGATTTTCTGAACCATTTTATTCGAGTAAAAAATGTGGTCGCCCTTAGCTGGGCATTTCGAATTTTGAGCAAATTTCTTCATCGAAGGGATGAGTAATTTTTCATGATTTTTTTCATTGATCCGTCTTGGATAAATTCGTAGGCATAAAGCTCCTCCTCGTATCTTACCAGAACGTAAGCACTTCATCCGTCTTCGCCCTCAAATATGAGATGATTTTTGCATTCTGCGTCAACACTGTTTTATGTCGGTTCATAAACACCTCCGTTCAATCATTACCCGGTAAATTGTTCTTGTCCTTGAATCGCAACTTTTAGTGCCAGTTGTATGTCGGTTGGTAAACTATTTTTAAACGTTGAAAGTGCCTGTCATCTGATTGGCCATCACGCCGGGCACAAGGTGAATTCTAAGAATTTACTCATTGTCAACGTTTAAAAAGAGTTTACCAACCGACATACTACTGGCACTGAGTACAGTCCCAATGTTACCACGCTCAGTGCTGAAAATTCACAAAGTTGACCTTCTTAAAATTAATAATAGAATTAAATTTATGAATAGAACGCGAAATACATGTCAAATGATGCCAATAGTGAAATGTTCACAGTTTCAAGAAAAATTTAAAACTGGTAGACAAGCGGTGACGAACAAGATGTCCTGCACCAGACGCCAGTGCATCTACAGGTTCAAATCTACGCGGCCAAGTAGCACCACATTCCAGTAAATGAAGCAGAACTAAAGGTGCCTAAATTCATTAAATGCCGTATTTGGTCTCTCTAAATACTCTTGTATTAGAATCGATAAATTATCTTGGGAATTAATAGTTTGTTTTTCTATGAAAATCAAAAATTTAGACTACAGGTGGGACCCTTCGTATAAATTCAAATAACCTCGGTCGACAAGACGACATCTCAAAGTCTCCAAATTGATAAATTCGGGGAGTAATTTGATCAAATTTTTCTCTATTACTAGTATTATTAAAATATATCTGTTGATATGTTTGCCATCCAAATAGATTTTTATATTAATCATAGTAACTAAATAAATATTTCTATGAGTGGCAAACAGTTCATGAATTCTGTGGATGCGGCGCATCCCTAAAATTTCAAACATTTAGAGCATATATGGGCAACCCCCGGCCCTCCAACAGGTTCAATCCGGCCCGCGAGAAATTCAGAAATTTCAAATAACGTACAAAAAAAATTAAAGATAGCACACATAGTTTATTTGTAATTACTTTGTATTTGTCAACCAACCTAAAACTGTATTCTTCAAATCATAAAGACTAAAATCGATAAATAATATTATTAAGCATAAATAATATTATTAAGCGTACGCAGTGGAACGCCACAGAACCCCAATATTGATCATCTTGTTTCTCAGCTTCAAACTCAAGTCTCTCATTAATTTTTATTTAATTTTTCCATCTTTTTTTTTTGTTAATTTGCTTTTTATGTTTGATTATGCTAAGTATTACAATTAATAAATAAAAAATGTGTGAATTTTTATCGCTATTTTATTGATACTTCTTACTTATTTCTTAACTACGGCCCGCGACCTGATTAAGTCCCGAAATTACGCCCTCAGTTAGCAAAGGTTGCCCATACCTGATTTAGAGTATTTTAATAAATTTATAAGGTCTAGTTCAAAATTTCAGGAGGATCTTTATATTTTCAAATTATAATCCAATATTTCGAATATTTCTATAAAAAACATTTTTTCTTTTGAAAAGTACGAGTATTGGTTCTCGAAATGAAATAAAATTGCTGCATAGTCTCAAGGGGCAATATCTAATAACTTAATCCTTTCTTCTCTCAAAGGTATAAATTCAGAGAACCTTGGTCGACACGACGATAACTCAAAATCTTCAAATAGATTCTTCTATTCGCTTTGTAATTTTTGGACGCATCTCCGCATTGTCTAAATAGATATAAGTTCGGCAATATATTAAATGGACATGATAATCGATTTATTTGATTGTTTCATTTCCTCTTAATTAGATGTATTAGTTCTAATTAACATTAGCAATAAATTTTTAAAACATTTATAAATGTGTGATTAGAACATTTGCCTATGCAATTTTTTTCTTACTCAATAGATAATAATGAATCGCAAACTGGTTATTAATTATTAGTGAGGGATTTGATAAGAATTCTTAATTGAAATAAAATGGGTCAATGGAACTTACTATCAGAAAATCCGTAAAACAATTGCCAAATCATTCTCGCAAAACAAAGTACACTAACATTATGTGTATAAAAAAACTGTCATATGAGGTCCGGGACAACTAATATTTTTGAGGATCTACAAAATTCAAAATAAAACTCTGAAAAAGAAACTTAAAAACAATTATATTTTATATTTATTCAATTATAACATTTATTTATTTCAGGGAAATTTTGCGCCCTTCAACATTAACAAATTCAGTTTTTATGAGAGTCCCCTAAAATTGTGAGGCCCGTGGGGCAGCTGCCTCCTCTTCTCCTTCCCTATGATAGGCCCTGCACATACCAGTGATCATACAGAAACATTATGTTTAGAGTTTTATCAAACTCGGCCTAGCAATGGCGTGCTCAGGATTTCACCTAGGGGCGGAGGGGGGGCAGCTCTTATTAGTTTTGAGGAAAAGGGGGTGGAGAAAAAAACTCTATTAAATTCTGCTGAGAATGAAATACTGTATAATATTGTTACTGCCAATGAGAGAAGTGACAGAGGAGAATGTCACATTGTATTTCATTCACTGACCTTTCAAAACCCTGAAGAAAGAGGAAATAAACATCCGAAATGTCGGCTTTGAAAAAAAAAAGATAGTTATAATCATCTCTCTTTTTTAGAACTTTGGACTACCTCATCAAAATCTATTCATTTGACTTAACAGGCCGTCTCCAAAAACTACTTCAATCTTATATAACATTTTTACTTTACCAGAAAGAGTATGGTCAAGAATTGTAATCGTGCATGAAAAAAGTGGTTTTTTCTTTCCTTTTTTCGAAATATCTACAAAATGGCTGAAACTATTTTGATTAAAAAAATTGAGCGAAACCATGGCATTTCGCTCTACAAAAAAGCTCTAATAAGTCAACATCGAAAAAATTATATTTTTCGAGATAATAATTGTTTAGTCAAAATGTCTGTTAGTTAGTCTGTCTGTGCGTTACGAAATTTTTGTGGACGAGCTAGCTCAAAAACTAGTGTGAATATCGAAACCAAATTTCACACGTAGTTTTGGTCCATTGAGATTAAGAGCTGATTAGATTTTGGTGCATATCGACCCAAAATTAAGGGGGTGGAAGGGGGGGTTAAAATTAAAAATCTAGGCCGTTTCAGTGGACCCCCAGAAGTATACAGGGTATGGTCAAGTATTGTAATCGTGCATGAAAAAAGTGTTTTTTTGATTCTTTTTTTCGAAATATCTCAAAAACTGCTGAAACTATTTTGGGTAAAAAAATTGAGCGAAACCATGGCATTTCGGTCTACAAAAAAGCCCTAATAAGTAAACATCGAAAAAATTATATTTTTTGAGATAATAATTGTTTTGTCAAAATTTCTGTCTGACCGCAGAAGTCTAAAAATGCCAAAACTAACCGCCCAAAATGTGTGTGTGTGGGGGGGGGGGGATCAAAAAATGAAAATCTAAGCTCTTGTACCAAACTCAACCAAATTTTGTATACATAATCAGTGGGCCCTCAAGGGTCTAAAAATTCAAAAACTACCCCCCCCCTACATGATTATAAATAATTTTATTAAATATTAAATATAAGTGAGGGGCCAGGTTGGATGGTAAAGTCAAGTGGATGTCGGTCTACAAAAAAGCCCTGATAAGTGAACATCTAAAAAATGATATTTTTCGAGATATTAATTATTTTATCAAAAGTTCTATTAGTACGTTACCAAATTTATGTGGACGCACTAGCTCAAAACTAGTGTGAATATAAAATGAAATTTCAAATGTAGTTTATGTGCATTGAGATTAAGAGCTGATTAGATTTTGGTTCAAATCGAACCCAAAATTAAGGGGGGGGGGGTAAAAATTAAAATTACTATGACCTCTTGAAACCCTGAAGAAGGAGGGAAGAATCCTCCGAAACGTGGGTTTGAAAGGAAAGGAGGAAGGATTCCAATAAATTACACCTTATTTGATATGTGTTAATTTTTTCTTTCCTCCCTACCCCTGGGCTGGCTTCCATTACTTTCAATTATAAGTTCTACCAGTCCCTCTCTCTCCAGAGAAAATTTCGTTGCAAAAAAATTAAAATTACTTATACTTCAAACTAACAAAAACAAGATAAATGAAATATACTTACTATAAAAAGAAGCTATAATAAAAAAGACAGTTATTATTTTCTTCGGGAGCCGAAATTGGGGTGGTTCAAATTATGAGATAAGGTTTTCTCAAATAGCTACAATATAAGAAAAATAAATATTTATAAAAAATTATTTCTCCCTAAAATTTTTTGATAAATATTAATAATTAAAAACAGTCTTGTCTGACCTTTTCTAGTTAGGCCAAATGTCTTGCTTCAATTAATTATGAAACTTGGTGGCACACCTGTGAAGAGGCCACGGCTCCCCGGGGCCCCGCAGCGCACAGTTTGGGAACCTCTGCCTTAGGAGAACATCATTCAAAAATAAAACTAAGGATTTAAAATCATTAATTTATATAATACTATGATTGTTTTATTTTCAGATGAGAATTTTCAACCTCAAAATCTTGTCCTGATTTATTTTAATTAAATTCATTAACATACCGGAGAGGACTCCAGCTCCTTAGCGCTCATCTCGGTGTTATATACCCTCTAAGAAGAAAGAAAAAAATTCTTCTTCTGCAGTTTAGCAAATAAAATAAATGAATGCTTTTTGTTTAAGAAAAATAATCTAACGGACAAATTATTATTCTTTTAGCGTTTGCTGGTTTTCCTTTTGGAGTCTGATTGAGCGGTACTTGATAAATCAGAAGAGTTAATTTTATAGAAACAAACTACAATAACTGACAAATTGATTTAGAGAAAAAGAATACAAGAAGGAAATTCTACTTGAATCATAGGAATGTTAGTTAGCTTGAACGGGGGATTGAACGAACGTCGATGCATTTGAAGAGAAGCTTCTTTAAACCTATCATCAATTCAAAATTAAAAAAAAAAAAAATAATATTATAATTATATATTTTGGTTGAAAACAAAAAATAAATATGTTTCTGGATAATGGTAATGATATCTTATTTTGAATAGACAGTTAAGATGTTTTTTTGTTCAACTGGAACCCCCGTGAGATAATTAAAAAAGTAATTGAATTTTTTATTGGACAAAAGGAGACCGATGTAATAAAACAAAAAAAGATTTTAAGAGATAAAATTTAAGAGTTAATAAAAGGATATTTTTAATAATAAAGAAGCAAACAAAAATGGAAGGACTTGTGATGCTGAGCATTTAAGCCTTTGATAATTCCAGGCTTTATTCTCAGCAACTTGAAACATATTTTTGAAAGTAGGTTGCCAGAATTTTAACTTGGTTGAGTTCTCATAATATTTCATCTGCCTCTTTACAGTGACTTGCTGAAATATTTCATCTTTAGACACTTAATCCATATTCTTTAAATTGGCGGCTCGGGGTGGCGTGACTGCAAGGGACGGTGGGGATGCAGTGGCGGATTTACGATTTTGTCGCCTGTAGGCTGAAATATTTTGCCACCTATTCTACATATTATTTGTTAACTATACTAAAATTGTCCATATTTAAATTAGAATAAAAATACACTGACAAAAAACATGCAGTTAACGATCTTATTTTATCGATTTAATCTATGTGAAGGTACACGTAATCATTCTAATATAAGAAAATAGCATTTCAATTAAGAATTTTGTAGTTTAAATGAAATGTTATGAAAACATTCAGTTTCTTCACTGGGGCAGCGAGTCGATAAGAAATGGCAAAAGGGTTTAATTTTTTCCTCTTCACATATTTAATTAAATATATAAAAATTTCATATCTATAAAACATTTCCTTTTATCTTTTATATCAAAAGTTTTTATTAGAATATTTGCATTTCAAAGGGTAGTTTATTTGAAGTCTAATTTAAAAAACGCTAATATACTTTGAAATAATTTTTAAATAAAATATTTCAGACGGAACTTGCATTAAAAACAGCAAATGTTAGCAACAAAAACCTTTGCGCAGCAATACAAGCTATTAGTCAAAGATTATATGCTGCTGATACGGAAGTTGAACGCCTTAAAGCAGAAAAAAATGTTTTGAGGACATCATTCAGGAGGTGAGCTCCACATTCTCAAAATTTCAGGTGATTAATTATATTAATCATTCTCAAAATTTTAATAAATTACAAGTTTAATTTTTTATTAATATCTTATTAAAGACTAATTCTAACTTAGCTTCTCATAAAACACTTTGTTAGTGAATTAGAATTGGATTTTAAATGTTTGTAACATTTCAGGTGCATACTGTTGAAAAAACGTTACATGGAAATGTAGAACAGTTCAAACAACATCATAGACAAAAACTTAATATGGTAAAGTATTTGAAATATATTGTCATTTTTTAAGAGTAAACTAACTTGAATCAAATTAATATGATGATTCACATTCTATTATTGTATATAATTATGTGAATATATAGAATCGACAACAACTACAATATATGACCGCGATGCCTGCTCAGTGCCGTAACTAGACTCTGAAGGGCCCTGTCCTAGGGGTTTGATTCAGGCTCCCTAAATTGTTTTAATAAATATTGCTAAATCAATGCGTTTTTTTGTTACAACTTAATTTTATTAAACTACCATATACAGGGTGGGGCGCGGTCACTTCCTTATTTTAAAAAATCACAACACAAAAAGTATTGTCAGTATCGATTTAATTATTTTTTCCGTATACAGGGATATATTTAAAGTTTTATTTCATTAGGTTTTAAAAACTACATCTCAGGTGGCCAATGTCTTAGTCAATACACTGAGATAGCCGAATTTTGAAATGTTTGTCCACTTTTTCGATTGAGGAGTTTTTTCTACCTATACTCGAAGAAATGGATGTGGGGGATGTGTGGTTCCAACAAAATGGCGTCACGGATCACATAGCACGAACTTCCATGAATCTCTTGCGGGAACACTTCCCCAAAGGCTCATCTCTCTTAGGGGCGAGCTTCAGATTTAGCCCCCTGTGACTATTTCCTGTGGGGCTACCTTAAATCTTTGGTTTACACGAATCGTCCAAGGACCTTTGGTCAGCTGAAGGACAATATTCGTGCTGATATTGCCGGCATAGGAAAAGATATGCTGGAAAAAGTGGACAGAAATTTCAAATTTAGGCTATCTCAGTGTATTGACGAGGACGGTGGCCACCTTCGAGATGTCGTTTTTAAAACCTAATGAAATAAAATTTTAAAGTACCCCTATATACAGAAAAAATAATTAAATCTATACTGCCAATACTTTTTGTGTTATGATTTTTTAAAATAAGGAAGTGACCCCGCCCCACCCTGTATTTAAATGCCTCCCAATAAATCACATCACTCAAAGTTCAAAAAATCCACTCGATCCATTAAACACGAACAAGTTTGCAGAATAAGCCGATTGAAACGTAGTTATATTTTGTATTATTTGTTCGTGTTTAATAAATATTTATAATTAATTATGTGTGATTTAAATAAAATTTCAACTCTTTTAATACAATTTTTTCTTTATTCTCTAATTTAAATTAATTTTATTATTATAGTATTTTTTTTATCTTGGGCTTTTTCAGGCTGAGTCCTATGCGGGTCCACCTGTTACACCTGACTAGCTACGGCACTGCGTTTTCTAATAATATTATCTAATTAAAAATCCCCATTATAAGTGGTTTTAGTCGAAACTTCACTTTTGATAACAACCCATCCACCAAAGCATCAAATCTTAAATTTTAAACCATTAATAATTTATTTTCATAGAACTATTTCCTTAAAATAATGTCAAATGACTGAAAACTGTTTAGTTGGGTATTTAGTCGGTCAGGCATAAATATATATAAAGTTAATAGATATTCCTTTTCTAATGTAAAAAATTTATTTTTTAATATTCCAGACCATTAATTTGATTTTCTCTTTTACATAGATGACAGACTCGTCAGAACACAAAGAACTTAAAAAACAATTACAAGAATTCGAGCAACAAGTCTTACAATTTACTTCTAAAATAGAAAGATTGGATAGGGTAGAAAATGAATTGGAAACTCGGAAGGAACAATTAACTCACACTCAATCAAAATTGACTCGAGTACAAGTTTACTTGGAGCAACTAGAGCGATACAATGAAGAGCTTCGCACTGAACGTGCTTCATTATTAAAGGAATTAGAAAGGGAACGAGAAAGATCTAATCAATTTGAGGTTAGTATTTTATTAATTAAGTGTAAGTATAAATGATTTTGTTATAGACTTAAAAACAAGCATTGCCGATTACGTCATTGCAATACGACCACTTATTAATTAAGGTAGTTCTTTCACAAATGCAAAAATTCAAGAACTCTTCGAAACTTGGAATATAAGTCATTAAAAGCATAATAAACACACTGTTAAAATTTGAAGACCATTTACCACACCAAACATGAAATAATTGCAATTAAAAATGAAATTTTTTCATAGGGTAGATTGGAAAAGGGTGGGAAAATGATCATTATTTTATTTTTTTTCATTGAAATACTTTCACCATCTTGATGAAAAACTAATATTTGTTAGAATAATATATTCGGAGTAACTTAAATGGAAATTATTTACCTCATAGTTTTGATAAAAAATATTAAAAAAAAACTATGTTGATTAATGTCCATTATAATTAGTAGATTAAAATTAAGTTTATTGGACAAAGTTTTTATTGAAGTTCTTCTTCAATTTTTGTACTAACGTTTCGTCTCTCTCGAGACTTTTTCAAGTACTAATTGGCTAGAACAACATTGGTTGAAATAAAGATAAAATAACTGAGACATAGTAGAATTTTTCTTCTAGATTGATACCATAAAACAATATAAGTATACTTATATTGTTTTATGGTATCAATCTAGAAGGAAAAATTCTACTATGTCTCAGTTATTTTTATCTTTATTTCAACCAATGTTGTTCTAGCCAATTGAGTACTTGAAAAAGTCTCGAGAGAGACGAAACGTTGTACAAAAATTGAAGAAGAACTTCAATAAAAAAACTTTGTCCAATAAACTTAATTTTTAATCTATTAAAAAAACATATTTGGGCGATTATTTTTAGTGGAGGGGATATAAGAACAGTCACTTGGAAACGATCCATTCATAAAGATAAAGTTTAGGGAAAGCGGTGTTGGTTTATAGTGAAACATATTAAACACAGGAATTATTTAACGGGTTATAGTGGTGTTTCACAAAGAGGAAATAAAATTAAAAAATCTTTTAAATTATTTTGGAGATTTTTTTTTATTTATCTCTATATATATTTCGGCTATGAACCTTCATCAGGAGGTTTAACAGAAAACTGTTTTCTGTTAAACCTCCTGATGAAGGGTTCATAGCCCGAAATATGTATAGAGATAAATAAAAAAAAATCTCCAAAATAATTTAAAAGATTTTTTAATTTTTAATTTTATTTCGTCTTTGTGAAACACCACTATAACCCGTTAAATAATTCCTGCATTCATAAAGAGGATATAGTAGTGTGAGAAGTACAGTCACGTTTAAAAAAACATAACCTAAAAATTTAGCACCGTTCATATGTATAGAGTGGTTACGAGGCTAAAACTTTTTGTGTGGATTGTCCCGAAAGAACTACCTTAAATGAAATTTTAAGTCAAAGGTCGAAGGCTAAGGCTAGCACGCTTATCAGATTTTTGAGTTCCACAGATTTAGAACATTTACTATCAATAGTAAAAACTTATAGCGCTTTTTGTTGGACTCTTGTGTGCATTGAACATCTAATATTAAAACAAAAATATGAGTGTCTTTTTTAAGAAAAAAGGATGGAATTTTTTCACAAAATCAACTCACTGGCTGAACCATATATATTAAATAAAAAACGCATTTCTATGGTCACAATATCTAAAATTTTAGTAGAAAATATTTTTATATTGTATGCCATCCCGAATTGAACCCGACCAATAACCTGCTTGCCAGGCAGTTAATTTAACCCTCGAGACAAAATACTTCAACATGCAACATATAAGTAAAGCTAAAAAATTTTAACTTTACTTATATGTTGCATGTTGGAGAGAATTTTGTCTCGAGGGTTAAATTAACTGACCGGCAAGCAGGTTATTGGTCGGGTTCAATTCCCGGGGATGACATACAATATAAAAATATTTTCTACTAAAATCTTAGATATTGGGACCATAGAATTGTATTTTTTTTTTTTAATCTATTATAATATTATGTTTATTTTGGTTTACAATGCAACAGTTGCAGACAGTGCAGGAAATTGTGCACTAAATCGTCCAATGGAAAGCGCTTTTAGTTTTAAACTGTTTTAAAATTTTAAATTGTGTAATAATCAAGATAATAATCTAAATGTAAATAAAATCGTGTAATCGGTCAGTTTTCTTGAATATTTTTGAAACAAAAAATCGGTTCGGAGAACCAAAGTAAACCTCCTTTTTAAAGGTTGGATTTTTTTTATAATTAGATGGATCTATAAATAGCTTTCATTAAAAAAAAATCTAAACAAAATTTGAATGAGAAAAAGAAAACTCGTCAAAAATGAAAATTTTTAATTTAATATTCTATATATATTTAGGCAGGGCCGGATTAACCCACTTTGGGGCCCTAGACATTTTCTTCTTACCGGGACTCTTCCCAAACATTTTCATTAGATTTTAGAATTCACAATTACCATATAAAAAGCAATATATTTTTGTTTATTATATATATACAGTTATCCAAAAGAAAATTAAACTATCTTGTTTACAAATCTTTTCAAAATAGACAGTTTGACCGGGCCCTAGATATTTGTCTATGCTATGGTTCGGCCCTGTATTTAAGTACCTTAAAAAAGATTAAAGTTTTTTGTCAAATTATATTTTAAAGTAGTTTTTTTTTTTTTTTCTTTAAGATCATATTCTATTTAATAATTTAGACATCAATATTTTCATTTGATTTTTAAATATTCGAACCCCGTATGGATAAAGTTAGCAACCGTTGTTGCCATTTTATTTTCCAAAGCAATTACACACTTGCATCTTCCACTTGCTTAGTGAAACTGAATCCTCGATATCCGCGTGGGTCACCGCTTTTATCTGAACAACCACCTATTTCCACGTGGTTCAAACACTGCGGATGAAGACAAGGAATGTCTTGTCTGGATTTAAGTTTTAAACTATTTTTTCTTAAGCATACATAGTAGGGATTCAAAGAAACTACTAGACTACTAGGTCATCATTATATCCCATGTGCATTCCACAATCTAACATAATATTCTTTCCTCCCATTGAAAGAAGAATGCAACTCCGGCCTACATATTGACCTGCTCCAAGAGGGGTAATTTTTATTTCAGGCATTGTCGTCGATTCTACAACTGGAAAGAAACAAAATTTATTAGATAATTCATTTGTATTTTAGTTTATACATATTTTATTTTTGTGAACTTTTTGATAAAAACCAAATTCTGCGTTTTTAAATATCATCATCATTGAATACACAGTTTTAAGAGTGGTTTGACGAAATCACCCGTCTTCACTCGACTCTGTCCCATGCCAACCTCTCTAAAAGACCCATCCCATATTCTTAATTATATGGGAGAAATATTCTAATCTGGGTCTTTTTCAACCTTTATTTCCCTACTCCACCTCTAAAATATCCCCTAATAATAATAAATAAATTTGTTATATTTTATACATTTACAAGTATTTACAAGTATGTTTATTTGCATGACGCAGAGGACAACCTCATTGATTCCCTCTTAAAATTCTTTTAAAATCCTTATTTTTCTACTTGAATCTTTGATAGTTGGATTAATGATCTATCTATATCTTGATTCTGGTTAGACTATCTAAGGGGAAATTGGAAAATTAATTACAATTTTAATGTTTCTATTTTTGGACTGAGATTCTGAAGACATCTTCAAGGATGGAAACGATTAATAGTCATCAATGGATTCGAACTGCCTGAGAATTTTCAAGATTTCTCTGGCACTACTCATTTTAAAGAATGAGTGTCCATTCCAAGTTTTCTAAAAGAAAGAAAAAGGGTTAAAAATACTCGAAAATATATAATTTTGTTTTATGGATAAAAATCAGCAAAAAAAAGGAAATGACTGTATTTAGATAATATTAATTTTAATTAATAAGTTGTTGTAGGGAAATAAGGACAATAGCTTATGCAAGTATTTTTTATTTTATGCCAACGTTTCGTCAACTTTGTTGACTTCCTCAGGGGCTCCAACAAATTAATTTCTTTGCATATTTGTCATTATATAAATATTCATTCTTAGCAAATACATATAGGCCAGTCATTAAATAAAAAATACTTGCATAAGCTATTGTCCTTATTTTCAAGAGCATTTTCTAATTCGATTAAACTTTCTTCATCTTTTAGTGTTCTAACGTTTATAGAGCCAATGGTTAAATTAGTATTAGTATTTTTATTCTTATTTAAATTATAATCCCTTTTCATTCATATTTATTTTTCCTTAGAATATTGTTTATATTTTTCATTAGTATTAATAGAATTCTCTTTAATTGTAAATTTATTTTTAAATAATACTTTTTGTGTTCCTTTAATTTGGGTATCGATTGGTATGTTATATTTATAATTTTTATGGAGGATTTGGTCAAAACCATCATCAGTGACCAGCTGTTCTGGATGGTGGCGAGTGCTGCTGGATAATTCCATGGTCGAGGACCCACTCCCGTAATCCTAGTCTTTTTTATTGGCATTAATACTGCCAAGAGATCCTACTCTTCTTCTATAAAAATTTTTAAGAAAAAATAAAAACCGACTTCAAAAAATTAAATGCAACAAATATAAAAATACACTAAAAGGTATAAAATAATTATTATCTTATTTAGTTACAACTAAACGACGAAATATTAACACGAAATTACTTTTTAAAGTCGGTGCCAAACAAACTATACCTATAAGCGAGCGTACCCGCCAAACGTACTAAGTAAGATCCGTCGAGTGCGATTCATAAAAGGTATATGTTTGGCACCAACTTCAAAAAAGTAATTTCGTGTTAATATTTCTTCGTTTAGTTGTAACTAAATAAGATAATAATTATTTTATACCTTTTAGTGTATTTTTATATTTGTTGCATTTAATTTTTTGAAGTCGGTTTTTATTTTTTTCTTAAAAATTTTTATTTTTCTCTTTTTAGTGATGTTATTAATAGTGATTATATCATCAGAACTTGACCAAATTAATATGACACCATCCCTAAGACACCCCTTTCGGATAAAAAAAGAACCATCGAAATCGGTTCATAAACAAAAGAGGTTAGGTCTAAACAAACCTAATAAAACCTAATAAAAAAGGTCTAATACCTATGAAAAAAAATCGAAAAAAAAATGGGACCAATCGGAAGCTAGACTGGACCCAATGCAAAAAAATTTTCAAAATCGGTTGACAATTGGCGGAGATATGAGGTAACATAGGCACAAAAAAAAAAAAAAAAAAAAAAAATTCAATCGAATAGAGAACCTCCTCCTTTTTTGAAGTCGGTTAAAAATAGTTACATTCTTCTCTTGAGCCTCCAGATTTTTCATCTTCATTTTCCTTTTTCTTTTTTCCCAATTCGTTATCTTTTTTTATATTAATATTAGGCTCTTCTGACGGGGACACAGGCAGTGGTCTCTTTTTAAAGTTAGTCTCTTTCTTTTTTCTAAACTCATCCACAATAAGTTTATCGTACTTTATCACTGCGTATTTTCCCATCTCTCTGGCCCTCAGCATTTCCGGAATCAATTTTTTTCTGATTTCCTGAATATTTTTTGGAATATCTTCTGTCACGTATTGAGGAAGATTTTTTATTTTATTTTTATTTTCCATTATAATTTTTTTATTGCGAGTAGAGATCAAGGATATAAGTATTGGTCTAACTTTTCCCTCTCGAGGACGACCTATTCTTCTCAAGTAATCCACCTGATTCATATCAAACTCGCCATGAATTTTTCCTTTTATGAATTCGACACTTTTTCTTTCTAAGTCAGCCAAATTCGATTCTTTTTCTTCTAGGCCATGTAGTATAATGTTTTTACTTTTTATTTCTCTCTCGATTTTATTCAATCTATCCTCCAATTTCAGAGTTCTGCCTTCAATCATTTCATTTATTTCTCTTTTCAATTGTTCATTACTCCGATTTAATTCATGAATCAACTCATCCTTCCATTCCTTCAGAATTTCGATCAGCTCGTTTTTATTCATTGTTTATTATTATTGAAATAAGAAATTACAACTCACCGAATTGGAGGTTAAAGGCTATCTCAAGCAGATCAGACAGGAGACGTCCGTCCTCGACCAAAGCTCAAACAGCACTCCCATTCAAATATAAATATCCTAGGATTCTCCGAAGTTAGAAGAATAGATGAAAAAATTATAATGAGAAATAAACGGATATTCTACCACTATGGAGAAATTCCAGGACAAGGAGGAGTGGGATTTTAATAGACAACGATCTAAAGAGTAAAATTATTACGATAAGGAAATACTCTCCAAGAATAATAGCATTAAAAATCCAATATTCGAGTAAAAGTACGTTAACGGTTCTACAAATTTACGCACCAACAAGCTACTCTGAAGAAGAGGTTTGTGAAGAATTTTACGAGAGATTATGCGAAAGTATAAATGATAATAAAGCTACGTACAAAAATAAATTGATAATTATGGGCGATTTTAACTCAAAAGTAGGAAAAAGATTGAAGGAAGAAAGTAGAATTATGGGCCCATATGGTTACGGAAATAGAAATGAAAGAGGGAGAGACTATTAAACTTCTGCCAAGAGTATAATCTAAAAATTGTTAATACATTTTATAAGAAAAGAGCTGGGAAGAAGTGGACATGGCTCGCTCCTAACGGAAATACTAAAAGTGAAATAGACTTCATATTGACCCCAACCTTGAATATAATTAAAAAATTTGAAATTGATAATAAGTTTTTGTTCAATTCAGATCATAGACTTCTAAAAATAGAAATTAATAAGATGATATTTAAAAAGAGACCAAAAGCAGAGTGGAATAAGAATTATGATATTGTGATAAATAAATTAAATGACGAGATTTTGTCTGATATGAGTGGAGAAATATCCAAAAACGAATTTAAAGATATTAACAAGGTTCAAGAACAGTATGACATAATTGAGAAGCATTTTAATATTATACAAAATAAGATATCCGAAAGGAAAGTGAAAAACTCGAAACTGTCTAATAATACAAAAGAATTGATAAAAAAGCGTAATAAATTAAAAATAAATAGAAATATAAAACGGAACCGAATTGAATACAATTTAATGTGTAAGCTAGTTAAATATAACATTAAGAAAGATTTAAAGATATATAATGACAATATTATTAAATCACTAATAGAGCCAAACGTTGCAATTAAAAAAATTAAAAAAAATATGTTTCCAAATAAAATTATAAATGCTTCCATGAATGACGGAAAAGGAAAAATATTATATAATAGGGAAGAAATGAGTAAATTAGTGACGAATTATTATAAAAGATTATATTCCAAAAATCAAACTTATTTAAATTTTAAAATGGAAGAATTCATAAATAATAATATACAAGATGAGATTCCTGAATTTATGGAATCTGAAATTGAAAATGTAATAAAAAAGTTAAAAAACGACAAAGCCACAGGCATAGACGGTATAAAAAATGAAACTATAAAATATACAATGAAAACAACTAAAATATATTTAACAAAAATATTTAATAATATTTTAAAAACTAAAATTATACCAAGGCAGTGGAAAGAAAGTAATATTATTTTATTATTTAAGAAAGGAGATAGAGGAGAGATTGGGAATTATAGACCATTGACGCTGTCATCCAATGTTTATAAAATATTTATGAATCTGTTAAAGAAAAGGATGCAAAACAAATTAATTTTCAATCAACCAATTGAACAGGCTGGTTTCAGACCGGGTTTCTCGACGCATGACCAACTACAAAGTGTGAATCAGATAATTGAAAAGGCGATGGAATACCAGTTTACAGTATATATAGCTCTATTGGACTACGAAAAGGCTTTTGACTCGTTAAACCAAGATTATATATTTCACGCATTGAAGAGTCAAGGCATGGATATGGGCTATATTCTTTTGTTAAGAAACACCTACGAAGGATGTCAAGCTAGAATTCAGATGGAAGAATCTGGTCCTTTCTTTGACGTCGAAAGAGGAGTAAGACAGGGAGACCCGCTATCACCTCTTTTGTTTAATTGTGCCTTGGAGCAAATATTTAGACAGTTGGATTGGCATCAAAAGAAATTCGGCTTAAACATTTATGGAAGATATGTCAATAACTTGAGATTCGCTGATGATTTGATACTTATGGCGACGTCAGAGGAACAAATTACCGATATGATTAGAGATGTATGTAGAGAGAGTGAAGTGGCAGGTCTGAAAATTAATACTAGAAAATCTTTAATTATAACGAACGGTCCCAGTATAAATGTAAAGATGAAGGACGACTTACCACCAATACAAACTAAAGAAAATGCAATTTATTTGGGACAGGTCATATCGTTTAAGAATAAAATGGATCTCGAAATTAAAAGAAGAAAAAGTCAATCATGGAGCAAGTTCTGGGGATTAAAGTACATTTTTAAAAATAATGATATCTCTCTTCAGAATAAGATTAAAGTTTACAAAAGATGTATTATACCAATACTTATATATGGAGCCCAGACTTGGACAACTACAGCAAAAACTCTACTTATATTGGAGAGAACACAGAGGGCCATGATAAGATCGATTTTGAAGATAAAGAGAATGGATCGCATAACAACAGAATCCATGTATAAAAGAACAGGGATCGAGGACCTGAGAATAATAATTAAAAGGTACAAATGGAGATGGGCGGGTCATCTGGTTAGGAGTCAAGACGATAGATGGTCCAAGATACTAACAGAATGGTGCCCAATAACTATGAAAAGGAAAAGAGGAAGACAAAATGCGAGATGGAGCGACGACATCGCGGAGATGATGGGTAGGGATTGGTGTAGAACTGCGAGACAAAGAAGAGCATGGCAATTCCTTGGAGAGGCCTATGCCCGGAAGGGCCTAGTTTCATATAATTAATTGTAATTGAAGTTTTGTTTGTAATTATGTTAAATAAAAGGCTTATTATTATTATTATTATTATTGTCCTTATTTCCCTATAACAACTTATTAATTTAATCGATGGACATAAATAATCAAAATAATTAGTTTTAATAAAAAGAGAGCATTTTGAGTATGATTTCAAAAATTTTAAATTACTTTATTTAATACGGCCAAGTTTTTATTAAATTAAAAAAAGTAAATATCACAAAATGATAAGAGGGCTGAAGAAGTCTTCAATAACTATTTATATGTATATCCTTTAATTATGTCAGATTGATGGGCTGCCAATGTGTTCAAAAATAATGTTTATAAAATCAAATATATGACTTAATGTCACTTGAGAGTTTTAGAAATTGAAACAAAAACATCGTGGAAAATATTAGAAAAAACTTAAAATATTTTTTTAATTTTATTATAGGTAGAGATAGCCTGAAAAAATCTTTTTGTTTTTTGAATTTGTATGATTGCTAATAATTCTAGAAATTCGAAAACCAGTCAAATAAACAGCAACGGATCGTTGCTAAATTTTATCCAAATTCACTTTGAAATATTAATATGTTTGTTCCTTTATTATTAATCAGATATCACTTGCAATTTGTAGTTCATATTGAAATTAATTCAAAAATAATTCTCATTTAAAGAGTCGAGGAATAACCATTCTACATTGGATTTTTGACGTTTCGGTTTTTATTGGTAACCATTGCTGAAGACATGGAGGAATCGACTTAAAATCAAAAATAACGATCGATTCTTATCTAATACTAGAGGAATAACCTTATTGCATTCCATTTTTGATGTTTTGACTATTAATGGAAACCTCTACTGAAAATGTAGAAGAATCGACTTAAAATCAAAAGACTAAATTCTTTTATGGCAAACAACTCAAGCTTGAGTTGTTTACCAAAAAAGAATTTAGTCTTTTTGATTTTAAGTCGATTCTTCTCCATTTTCAGTAGAGGTTTCCATTAATAGTCAAAACATCAAAAATGGAATGCAATAAGGTTATTCCTCTAGTATTAGATAAGAATCGATCGTTATTTTTGATTTTAAGTCGATTCCTCCATGTCTTCAGCAATGGTTACCAATAATAATCGAAACGTCAAAAACCTAATGTAGAATTGTTATTCCTCAAGTATTAGATGAGAATCAATAGCTATTTTTGATTTTAAGTCGATTCCTCTATGTCTTCAGCAATGGTTACCAATAAAACCGAAACGTCAAAAATCCAATATAGAATGATTATTCCTCAAGTACTAGATGAGAATCAATCGCTATTTTTGGTTTAAAGTCGATTTCTCTATGTCTTCAGCAATGGTTACTAATAAAAACCGAAACGTCAAAAATCCAATATAGAATGATTATTCCTCAAGTACTAGATGAGAATCAATCGCTATTTTTGGTTTAAAGTCGATTTCTCTATGTCTTCAGCAATGGTTACTAATAAAAACCGAAACGTCAAAAATCCAATATAGAATGATTATTCCTCAAGTACTAGATGAGAATCAATCTCTATTTTTGGTTTAAAGTCGATTTCTCTATGTCTTCAGCAATGATTACTAATAAAAACCGAAACGTCAAAAATCCAATATAGAATGATTATTCCTCAAGTACTAGATGAGAATCAATCGCTATTTTTGGTTTAAAGTCGATTTCTCTATGTCTTCAGCAATGGTTACTAATAAAAACCGAAACGTCAAAAATCCAATATAGAATGATTATTCCTCAAGAACTAGATGAGAATCAATCGCTATTTTTGGTTTAAAATCGATTTCTCTGTCTTCAGCAAAGGTAACGGATAAGAAAACAACGCAGTTGCTATGGTTACTCATAAAAATTCCTCCCAAATTTTTAGCATTTCACAGAGAGAAGCCTATCCATTCTTACTTAAGCAAGGCTAAATGAGCTATATTAAAACTTTCAAATGAATAAATTTTAAAGAATTTAAAAATTAAAAAAGTACCATCTTACTCTAGAGTAAAGTACTTTAAAATATAATTTTACTAAAAACTTTATTTAACCTTTTTTGTGGTCCCCAAGGTATTTAATTAGGATATTAAATTTCATCAAAATTGGTCAAGTCATTTTCAAGATATTTAGAAAAAACTAAAAATGTACCGAAATAAAGTACTAATGTTTGTGGGCCGATATGTACCAAAAACTAATCAGCGCTTCATTTTGTTAAACTAATCGTAGGTTTTCAATTTCATTTCAATCGGTGCAACGGTGTGGAAAAAATCGTGGGCCAAAAAAGCGATAACATACATACATACATCCATACGCACGCACTAAATGAAAAAATCGCACTTTTTGGCCTCTCGACGAGACCCCATGTAATTTTTGGCAAAACCGTCACGTGCTAATATTCAACCTAATTGAATACTACAATTTGTGACTTTAATTGAGTCCATGGGTTCCGTAGTCTTTACCTGAGGACCCTTTGAAGCCACGCTTGCCCCGAGAGCGATTACAATACTTTACCCATGCTTTGCATTGGATAAAGTAAAAAGAAAGTTAAAATATGAAGTTATATTCCATGATTAAGATTTATATTCTTTGTAGTTTATATTGTTATAAAGAAAAAAGTTTTTTTATAAATAAAGATATCATCCTCTCGAATGCACGAGTTATTTTTAATAACAAAATAGCGTACCTATAACTAAAACTAAAAAATGTTTAAAATTATTAAAAAAAAAATAAAAATAGGAAATAATACCTTAAAACTTAATAAAAAATTACTTTCAAAATTTGTTTCTTATGATATACTGCGCTATAGAATCTATATTGTGGAAATACACAAGTTTTCAAAATGGTTTAAATCTTTTGACACGAACCAAATGGCAAGAAATAGCTCATCAATTTTAGATTTTTAATAATATAGAAAACGATGGTAATTTAAAAATGTAATTTTCCTTTGGAATAAATTAAATGATTGCGCTGACTTTTGAAATTAACTCTGAAGCAATTCTAATTCGAATGTAGCTGAACAGCTGATCAATGTTAATGTGCAGGTGCAGAGTGAGTTGCTAACTTTAGGTATTAAAAAAGAATATTTTTTTTTTTTTATATTTTGACTTATTGAAATATATATATAATTATTGTTTATTCAAACCACAAAGAACCATTAAAACCATTATCATTTCCGCACAATTCCTACTCTTAGAATTACTTTTATAATTTATTTATTTATTTTTATTTAAAAAGATCGTAGGGAGTTGGACCAGAATTTGGATCAAACTCAAAGTTTTTTGGTTAAATGGGCCAAACGTTTCGTCACTGATTGGCGACTTCCTCATTGGCTCATTTTATAAACTTTGTGCTTGGAGCACCGAGCGATGCTCGGTAACTTTTTGCCTCTAAATAGCTTAAGTTTCAAATTTCAAGCCTCTACTACTTACCGAATACGAGATATAAATGATTAAAATATTTATTTTGCGACATGACTAATTTAATCGGATTAAAATTTATACACGACTAATAACTCATGAGACTTGATTAGTTCACCAATTTTTAGCGAAATCGTTAGAACCTTTTTCGAGAAACCGATTATATATATATATATATATATATATATATATATATATATACAATTGCTCATTTAATAATATAAGATTTGTTGTCAGGTGTTATATGGTAAACTACAAGAAAAAACATTCCAAAGAGTATGTCTTCACCGAATCATTCAATTTGTTATCAAGACAATATATTCGTAAAACATTTATTTATTGGTTGAAGGAAAATTTTGATTTTTATATAATTATTATAACGAACAACAATTACAATTGTTTTTTTTAATGTTTTACGAGTATATTGTCTTGATAACAAATTCGGTGAAGACATACTCTTTGGAATGTTTTTTCTTGTAGTTAGAACACCTGACAAATAACTTTATAAAATGAGCCACGAGGAAGTCGGTAATCAGTGATGAAACGTTTAGCCCATTTAATTAAAAAACTTTGCGTTTGATCTAAATTCTGGTCCAACTCCCTACGATCAATTTAAATATTTGTTTATAATTTAATGTTCTTATTTATAATTATTTATCTATCTCAGAAATTTACACATTATTTCTTAACATACATTTTTACAGATTGTGTTTGAACTATCAAAAATGAAATCAGAAGAGCTTTGTGATAATTCATCAACAGATTCAGATATCGAAGGAGAAATAACTTATTCAAAATCTCCAAAAGTTAATTTATATAAGCCAGAGTATACCTATCCTCAACTGATAGTTCAAGCAATTCTTTCATCTCCGAATAAACAGATCCCTCTTAAAGGCATCTACTCATACATTAGCGATAATTATCCATATTTTCGTAAATCAAGTAAAAGCTGGCAGGTAAATATAAAGTCTAATTAAATATTCTATCTTTATACAAAAATAATTAATAAGTAATAGTTTTGGAAAAATTTCTAATTTTAAATTTTATTAGACCATTTGAAATTTTAAACGAAGACCAAAATATAAGTAATAAAATCTAACATGGAATTTGAATATCCAAATCACCCACTATTCTAATGATCAAGAATTCTATTGTTTTTTGTTTTTGTTTTTTAAATGCAAGTATTAAATCATAGCCATCTATATACTATATTATAATATTATTTTATAAATGAATTTAAGGACGTTCCCTAATATAGCTCAAATGCAGTTAGCACTTTCCCCTACACTCACATGCGCAGAAAGGCAAAAATATTTTCACTGCGTCGTTTCTTAGATCTTCCAACATTACATTCTTACTGATGCTAAAAGACAAAGAATAAAAAACACTTCATGAAACAGCTTAATGCGATATTCCAGATGAAAACAGTATAGTTAGATTGAGAGAATTAGCTAAAAATCTCAAATGCACCAGCTGCAGAAGTTTTTAGATATGAAAAAATTGAGTGATTTTAGTGCGACGTTGCCAAGTCACCATCTTTCACTTTCCATGTCATAAGTGAAAATTCTTAAAT
>JALMQS010000493.1:4023-97082 GCA_024734495.1 Forficula auricularia | reverse complement strand
TAATAAAATTTGTAGGGGATTTTATGAACTTTCATTTTGAATAGCAAGGTTATTTATGAAAAGTTGATAGTTTTCGAGTTATAAGTGAAAAACCGCAAAAAAATGAAATTTTTTTACCTTTTTTTGCATTTTCTACAATGTTGCGTCAATAAATTTTGGCGGGAGGCCTCATACTTGGATTCAGCGCCCCAAAGAACATATATATGCAAAAAATCAGAACTACCCCAAAACTTTCCCCTTTTGAGCACAATTTGACTGGACTATTATAAGTCTATTTTAAAAACATTAAATTTAAATACAATTACAAGAGTTATCAAGGCAAAAAGATATACGGACAAACAGAGGAAGCAAGTTAAATAAAAGCATGTAAAAAAGGGAAGCGCGACCAGTTCAAATAATCCACACACACACACACTAGAATGCCAATATTTATTTTTAATTTCTCCAAAGGACAAAGCAAATGATATTTTATTAATTAAAATAACAAAGGTTCAGAATTTCATATAACGAAAATCATCAATTTCATATTGCTTCTTATTATTAACTCGGTCGGCGGTGCGAGCGAGATACAGCCGTTAAATGAAATCCACCCGAAATATTAATAAATCGTTAAGTTAAATTTTTAATGGAAAAAGCAGGAAATCGCGCTCTCTTAACTTTCTATCTAACGTTTAATATTTCAACTTTTATCCAAAAAAAAAATTACTCAAGCCAAGTTTTGCAAAGTATATTCACATTTTTTTTTTTATTGATCTGTATAATTTAATGTTAAAGTTGCCGTTAGATGGTTTGAAATATAAAAACAAAAAAAGGAAATTTTAATTTTTCTTATATGGATATCTCTACTACTAATATATTTACATTTATATATTTTATAGGTTAAAAGAAAAATCTTTGTAAAACAATTTTTTAAATTTTTTAAATTTTCATTAGTGTTTTTCATGTGGTGATTGCGTGTGTAAGGTTTGAATCGTTATATTTTGTTATATTGGTAACCATGATTTGAATGTCAAGAATGGCGACCACTCGTTCAATTATTATTAGTATTGTCTTGTAAACTCCTGATGATGGACTAATAATCCGAAATATATTGAGTTTGTATAAACCTCTTTGAGTTTTATTTCATTCACTGTGAAACTACACACCTTTACTCTATTAACTAACATCATGTTTCACCTAAAACCTACACCACTTTCCATAAGTAAAACTAATATATTTATTATACGCACTTTCATTGTAAAATGAAATCACAACTTAATATTTAATAATTTCTTGTGATAAAAGTCTAGGCTAATTTCTTTTTGTTTTCTTTTTAACCGACTTTGAAAAAAAGGAGGAGGTTATCAATTCAAAGGAATGTCTGTTTTTTTCTTTTTTACTTTATCCAATGCGAAGCATGGGTAAAAGTATTGTAATCGGTCTCGCGGCAAGCGCGACATCAAAGGAGGTCCTCCAGGTAAAGACTACGGAACCCATGGAATCAATTAAAAGGTCACAAATTGAAGTATTCAATTAGATTGAATTTTAGCACGTGACGGTTTTGCCAAAAATTACCTGGGATCTCGTCGGAGAGGCCAAAAAGTGCCATTTTTTTTGGAAGTGCGTGGGGATGCATGTATGTTATCGTTTTTTTCGTCCACGATTTTTTCCACACCGTTGCACCGATTGAATTAAAATTGAAAACCTACCATTATTTTAACAAAATGAAGCGCTGATTAGTTTTTGGTACATATCGGTCCACAAACATTAGTACTTTATTTCAGTACTTTTTTAGTTTTTTCTAAATATCTTGAAAATGACTTAACCAATTTTGATGAAATTTAATATCCTAATTAAGTACCTTGGGGACCACAAAAAAGGTTAAATAAAGTTTTTAGTAAAATTATATTTTAAAGTACTTTACTCTAGAGTAAGATAGTACTTTTTTAAATTCTTTATTTAAAATTCATTAAAATTTATTCATTTATCGGTTTATTATAGTTCATTTAAATCAGAATAGATAAGCTTCTTCAGCAATGGTTACGAATAATAACCGAAATGTCAAAAATCCAATTTAGAATTGTATCTGATTAATAATAAAGGAATATAAATATGAATATTTCAAATGAATTTGGATAAAGTTTAGCAACGATCCGTTGTAGTTTATTTTTTTTGTGTTTGTTCATTTATTTCTCTTTACCATGTGGATCGATTTGGATAATTTTTACTTTATCATATATGTATGTATGGTCAAGTATTGTAATCGTGCATGAAAAAAGTGGGGTTTTTCCTGCTTTTTTTCGAAATATCTTAAAAACGGCTGAAAATATTTTGATTATAAAAATTGAGCGAAACCATGGCATTTCGATCAACAAAAAAGCTCTAATAAGTGAACATCGAAAAAATTATATTTTTTGAGATAATAATTGTTTTGTCAAAATGTCTGTTAGTCTGGTTGTCTGGCTGTCTGGTTGTCTGTGCGTTTCCAAATTTTTGTGGACGAGCTAGCTTAAAAACTAGTGTCAATACCAAAACCAAATTTCACACGTAGTTTTGGTCCATTGGGATTAAGAGCTGATTAGATTTTGAGTGCATATCAACCCAAAATTAAGGGGGGTGGAGAGGGGGGGGGTTAAAAATTATAAAATCTAGGCCATTAGAGCAAACTCAACCAAATTTTGTATACATAATCAGTGGGACCCCAGAAGTCTAAAAATTCAAAAACTAACTGCCCGAAATGGGGGGGGGGGGGGCGCGGATGGTCAAAAAATGAAAATCTTGGCCATTTACCAAACTAAACCAAATGTTGTATACATAATCAGTGGATCCCAAGAAGTCTAAAAATGCAAAAACTAACTGCCCGAAATGGGGGGGGGGGCGGATGGTCAAAAAATGAAAATCTTGGCCATTTACCAAACTAAACCAAATGTTGTATACATAATCAGTGGGTCCCAAGAAGTCTAAAAATGCAAAAACTAACTGCCCGAAATGGGGGGGGGGGGGCGCGGATGGTCAAAAAATGAAAATCTTGGCCATTTACCAAACTAAACCAAATGTTGTATACATAATCAGTGGGTCCCAAGAAGTCTAAAAATGCAAAAACTAACTGCCCGAAATGGGGGGGGGGCGCGGATGGTCAAAAAATGAAAATCTTGGCCATTTACCAAACTAAACCAAATGTTGTATACATAATCAGTGGGTCCCAAGAAGTCTAAAAATGCAAAAACTAACTGCCCGAAATGGGGGGGGCGGATGGTCAAAAAATGAAAATCTTGGCCATTTACCAAACTAAACCAAATGTTGTATACATAATCAGTGGGTCCCAAGAAGTCTAAAAATGCAAAAACTAACTGCCCGAAATGGGGGGGGGGGGCGCGGATGGTCAAAAAATGAAAATCTTGGCCATTTACCAAACTAAACCAAATGTTGTATACATAATCAGTGGGTCCCAAGAAGTCTAAAAATGCAAAAACTAACTGCCCGAAATGGGGGGGGGGGGCGCGGATGGTCAAAAAATGAAAATCTTGGCCATTTACCAAACTAAACCAAATGTTGTATACATAATCAGTGGGTCCCAAGAAGTCTAAAAATGCAAAAACTAACTGCCCGAAATGGGGGGGGGGGGCGCGGATGGTCAAAAAAATGAAAATCTTGGCCATTTACCAAACTAAACCAAATGTTGTATACATAATCAGTGGGTCCCACAGAAGTCTAAAAATGCAAAAACTAACTGCCCGAAATGGGGGGGCGGAGGGTCAAAAAATGAAAATCTTGGCCATTTACCAAACTAAACCAAATGTTGTATACATAATCAGTGGGTCCCAAGAAGTCTAAAAATGCAAAAACTAACTGCCCGAAATGGGGGGGGGGGGGCGGATGGTCAAAAAATGAAAATCTTGGCCATTTACCAAACTAAACCAAATTTTGTATACATAATCAGTGGGTCCCAAGAAGTCTAAAAATGCAAAAACTAACTGCCCGAAATGGGGGGGGGGCGCGGATGGTCAAAAAATGAAAATCTTGGCCATTTACCAAACTAAACCAAATGTTGTATACATAATCAGTGGGTCCCAAGAAGTCTAAAAATGCAAAAACTAACTGCCCGAAATGGGGGGGGGGGGCGCGGATGGTCAAAAAAATGAAAATCTTGGCCATTTACCAAACTAAACCAAATGTTGTATACATAATCAGTGGGTCCCAAGAAGTCTAAAAATGCAAAAACTAACTGCCCGAAATGGGGGGGGGGCGCGGATGGTCAAAAAATGAAAATCTTGGCCATTTGCCAAACTAAACCAAATGTTGTATACATAATCAGTGGGTCCCCAGAAGTCTAAAAATGCAAAAACTAACTGCCCGAAATGGGGGGGGGCGGAGGGTCAAAAAATGAAAATCTTGGCCATTTACCAAACTAAACCAAATTTTGTATACATAATCAGTGGGTCCCAAGAAGTCTAAAAATGCAAAAACTAACTGCCCGAAATGGGGGGGCGCGGATGGTCAAAAAATGAAAATCTTGGCCATTTACCAAACTAAACCAAATGTTGTATACATAATCAGTGGGTCCCAAGAAGTCTAAAAATGCAAAAACTAACTGCCCGAAATGGGGGGGGGGGGCGCGGATGGTCAAAAAATGAAAATCTTGGCCATTTACCAAACTAAACCAAATGTTGTATACATAATCAGTGGGTCCCAAGAAGTCTAAAAATGCAAAAACTAACTGCCCGAAATGGGGGGGGGGGGCGCGGATGGTCAAAAAATGAAAATCTTGGCCATTTACCAAACTAAACCAAATGTTGTATACATAATCAGTGGGTCCACAGATGTCTAAAAATGCAAAAACTAACTGCCCGAAATGGGGGGGCGGAGGGTCAAAAAATGAAAATCTTGGCCATTTACCAAACTAAACCAATGGTAAAGTGAAGTGGATGGCCACATCAGAACACGTCAGCTTATTTAATTATAAATATTATTTTTCATGGTGTCAATACCGTATGGATATTAAAAATTTTCGATCTTTACTTAGCTGGGAGCCAGTTAAAAAAAAATTATAATTAAAAAAGACTGATGATGAAGAACAAGTCTTCGAAACTATAGTCTTAAATAAATAAATAATATATACACAGATATATAATTTCGATATATATGTGTGTATGTTTATTTACATCAAGCAGAGGACAACCTCTTTGTTTCTCTTTGTGAAAATGTATTCTTTCCATTTTGAATAACAATCTAGATAGCGTCGCCTTAGAGTGTAAACCTGCTAACTCATAACAAGGAAATTTTACAGGGCAGAGAAAAAGTAAACAAAATTTAATATTGTTGTTATGGACAGAAATTATTTTTCACATTTTTTTCTACAACTTACGATTGTAATTTTAAGTAGCAGTTTTACTTGAACGATGCTGCATTTATTTTTATTTTGAACGGTATTAATAATGTAATAATAAAATGGTTTTTTTGTGAAACCTACCTCGCATCTTGCTCAAGTTTTATTATTATATTAAAATGTTTCACCTAGAACCAAAACCTATCTCCCTAAAAGTTATTGGTATTAATATGTCATATATGATAAAAAATGCATTTAGCAGGTTTACACTCTAAAGTGACGATATGTGGATTCTAAAATTTTAATTAAAATTATTTTCATGAAACTTAGCCTATTACGAATTACCTATAATGGACCTATGCCATTTTAAGATAAATGAACTAAAAACCGATTCAAATTATATCATTTTTGATACAGCGTAATTGTAATAAAGTGAACTTTATTGAATGAAATTCATTTTATATGAATTTCTCGCTGTAACTTAAAAAAAATAATTTTATATTACCTTTGTGAATTTTTTTTCTTTTTTCATGTGATTTTTTCTATTAAATTTATACTAACAAAAAGAGACCAATATATGCAAGTTAAATTATTTCTCCATTCATTAATGGGTAAATTGGTATTTTTCAATATAAATCGGCAATTAAAATGAATTACTAATTTATTATTAAATTGATGGCAATTATAATTTAATATATTGTGTAAGAAAATATATACGAGTAAATTAGAGTATTGTCCATGTTAATTAAAACACATACTATATATTGGCCATTCTACCGCCGAGTAATTAAAATATACTCATAATTACTATAAAGTTCTAAGGGCTCTAAATAAAAGTTTTTTCCAGCGTAAGATTCTAGTACCTGGAGCCACCGAGCAATGGTAACCACTTAACCCCCCCCTAACCACGCACCTCGCCCCCACCACTGCACCCCCACTCCACCCCACAACTGCACCCCATCTCCTGCACCTTCCACCCAGTTTTTGCATTTCTAGCTTTCTAGTGGTCCACATATTATGTGTATATTTGTTTACTCCTACACCAATTTGCTTACATTCGTTCATATTGATAAACATTATAAAAAAATGAATAGGAAAATAATAATAAGAAAAATAATCGTATAGGATCTGAAATAAAAACATATAAATTAAATAAGATTTGTTTCCAAGTTATATAAAAAAAAAAATACTTCAACCACTTTATTTGTAAACACACCTGTAATGTTATGATTTAGACACCTATTGATTAAAAAAAATCCTAATTTTAATGTAAATAATAATATTTGTTATAACCTATTCGTGGGTTTTAAAATTAAAAAACCAATTAATAAATAAAAGATAATTGAAAAAAATGTAAACAAACTTTATTATTGAGATTTTCATCTATAAATAATTACTTTAATTAAGAAAAGATCAATTAAGATGAAATTTGTCGAGGTCCAGACCTAGCCAGATCGCTTTCTCATCCTCAAAACTTGTTAATAGACTTGGTTTCATCAAAATTGGTAGAGCCGTTTTTCAAAATAGAAAAAAGATACAAATATATATACAATTTTTGCTCGTTTAATAAGAGTAGATAATTTCTATGACGAAGAAGATAGACTACTCCGTCTCTTTAAATTTTTTATCTACCCTATGAAAAGTTGAATTCCGTTTTTATTCTTGAATTCTTTTAATAGGAGGCCCGAGGCAGGTGCGGGGCTCCTGGCTAGCCACAAAAGCAAGGCCTCTTTTCCACCATGTATGGAGGCAACATAAAGATTTTTACATTCCTGATCATCAACCTGACCACGAAAGTTGAAAAAAAAAATGTTTAAAAAATAAAAAATTCTCAAGTGCGAGGCTCTCGGCGCCAAAAGACAAATTTCTCAAGTTCATTCTAGGTGAATAAATATCTCTCCCCAAATCTAGTCAAGCAAGTGATTCAAAGTAGCTTTATACACGTTCAAATAATTTCCTCAAACTGGCTCGAGCATTCATGTTTGTGCAAGCAAATTGTACTTTTTTTTTTATGGAATTTAATGCAAGAAGGGCCCCGCACCAGGAAGATGCAGCCCCTATGGATCTCGAAAGACCCTTGCATTACCGAAGACAAGTGAAAGGAGAAGACCAGTGGCGTACGGTCAATGGATGCTGTGGATGGGGCGCAAATTTCAAACATTTAGAGTATTTTCATAAATATCGACTTCATAATTTCAGAAGGATCTTTAAATTTTCAAATTATTATCCGTTATTTCAAATATTTCTATAAAAAACATTTTATGTTTTGAAAAGTATATTGGTTCTCGAAATGAAATAAAATTGTTGCACAGTTTCAAGGGGCAATTAAAATGAATGATAAGTCCCTTCCAGGTATATGTTCCATTTCAAGCATGCCAAAGACAAATCCAGAGGAGTTTTAATCGAATAAAAATTGTTCTCGCTGAGGAACTGTTAAAATAGTAATAATACAAAAAAAGAATAAATAAAGATAATTCGAGAATTCTCGGACTAATCCATTTCTAAGAACTCTCAAAATATAAGGTCGGAAATAACTAAGAGTGCTCTAGAAAAGTCATAGTTTTTATACCTCTGGAATTTAGGAGAAATTTAAGATTTTCTTCTAGGACAGGCTGATTCATTGTGGAAGATGGTCGATTTCCATCTCACGGATTGTGGTGTTTAAGTCACAAGAATTATTTTCTGACTCCTACCCTCACTCACTCAAAGCAGTATCCATTTGGTGCAATGCTTACAAAATATATTTATAAAAAATCTAATCTTAAATGTGAAAAACAACGAAAATGATGCCGTATTTGATGAAATTTCAAAAAATGAAGGGTACTTTTTTGGACAGCATCCCCTGGTTGTGGTGGAGGCGAATGAATTTGTGCACCCAGTTTTGAAGGTTTGAAGATTATAATTAGATTATTATTATATTAAGATTATTATTATATATTATAAGCGTCTGGAAAGATGTGAGAGTGTTCCAACTCCTTGAAGTCAGGGAGACAAACGTATTGGCGAATTAGGCGGTCTTGTACATTTCCAATTTAGGGTGTTGGGAATCGGCAAAACAGGTAGGTAGTACGCGTAAAGCATACTTGTCCAAATCAAACTTTTTGGTATGATTAAACTCTGTCCCTTTAGATATTTTGCATGAAATTGATTTCCCTGCTTGAACGTGTAAACGATGCTGAAAGCCTGGGGCAAAAGGGCATTTTAATTTAAAAGTAGTGAAAAGTCGCGTGGTCGGTGAACGTTTGTGAGAAATTTATTTATTTCATTTTTCAACGGCTAGAAGCCTCAATTTACAAAATTATAAAATTATATATTACATACACAACAATATATTACAATATTCATTAAATACATCAACACATTACATAATTATACATTAGCATTATATTAGTTATTCATAAATTAGTGTGAGCTTCTTGAATAAAGCCGCTACCTTATTGATTTCCAAAGAAAATTCCTGAGGATTAACCAATTTTGGTGCCAACTCATTGTAACAATGGCAGAGTCTGAACACTGGATTTCTTTCAGGATGTCTACCAGTAGGCATCTCTGGATAGAATGGCATTGTTCTTCTTAATGCATAATTGGGGCTATGTAGAGGAAAGAGAGCAGCAAGCTCTGTACATTTTACCTGGCCCGACATAATTTTATATATAAATATGCAATCAGAGGCGATCATACATGAATTTACAGAAGCTAGGCAGAAAGACTCAGCAGCAAGAGTGTAGTCATGATTAAATCTTGACATTGGATTATCAGTAAGTGATGTTAATTTTCTTAGAACTTTGTGCTGAACTCTCTCAATCCTATCAATGTCCCCCCTCGAATTCGGTCTCCAAATAGCAGATGCATACATAATTATAGATTTAGTTAGAGTTGAATATAGGTATTTAATCACATCAGGACTTTTGAATGACTTAGTGCTACGAGATATAAAACCCTAACTCTGATTAGCTCTACTCACCACATATGTGATGTGCTCTTTAAAGGTGAGTTTGGAATCGAAAATAACTCCAAGGTCTCTAATAGAGTTAACTAAACTGCTGGACAAAAGTATTGCATAAAATTTAAAAATGTAATAAAATGTTGTAATTTGAATTATAAAAACAATTTTTCATTTTAAATTATATATTTATTTTATATTTACTTATTATCGTCGCAAATGAACTCTGACTAAAGGAGAAATAAGAGACTAAACATTAAACGAATTAAATTAAACAACTTCTTAATAAAACACTCATTATTCAGTTCTTCCCAATCAATGTTTTTAGTGTAATTTTCCTGCCCTACACATTTAGTTTTTTAAGTTCTATTTTATTTTTATACTTTTAAAAATTAACATGCCCCGTAAGGGTAATTATTCTGAAGAAACTGCTATTCGAGTGGTAACATTACGCGAGGAAGGTTTAAATCAAACAACGATTGCTCAGAGGCTAGGAATGAATCAATCCACTGTCTCCAGAATTTTAGCACGTCACAGGGAGACTGGTAGCTACTCCCGACGCCCAGTAATGGGTCGCCCTAGAAGTACAAACCGAACAGATGAGAGATTTCTTCAGCTAAATGTCCTACGAAACAGGTCTCTCACTAGTAATCAATTACGGCATTCTATCGCTGTCGTTCGTGACGTCCATATTTCAAGTAGGACAGTTAGAAGAAGGTTGAATGAAGCAAATTTGGCTTCCAGGAGACCCGCAACTGGCCCTCTTCTTACCAGAGCCCATAGAGTTGCCAGACTTCAATACTCGCATGAACATGTCAATTGGACATTAGAAGATTGGAGACGTGTATTGTTCACAGACGAATCGAGATTCACTCTATTCTCTCCAGATGGAAGGATGAGAGTATGGAGGCGACAAGGGGAGAGGTATGCAGAAGTTAACATCTCCCCAAGAGTGAGTTTTGGCGGGCGGTGGGATCATGGTTTGGGGAGGCATAAGTTTTGATGGCCGTACAGAGTTGCACATTGTTGATGCTGGTACATTAAATGCCCAGGGTATCTTAATGTTATCCATCAATATGTTGTGCCATTTGCCAGAAGAGTCGGTGATAATTTTTTATTTATGCAAGACAACGCCAGATTTTAATTTCAAATTACAACATTTTTAAATTTTATTCAATACTTTTGTCCAGCAGTTTATAATACATGTAGTGCCATTTTCGAGTATATAATTGAATTTAAAGTGGTTAGGTTGTTTAGAAAAACTAATAGTAAAACATTTATCAAAGTTTAGGAAAAGCAGGTTCACATTACACCGATTTATTGTTTAATGTTGTTAGAGTTCGTGGCTTCGATGGAACTGTATTAGATGAAGGAGGAGGTATCAGCCAAAGTTGGATTTGTGAGATTTTGACAGGGGTAGGTTCAATCACAAATGTATACCGCATTGTGTGTATAACTCCCAATTAATTGAAGATGGCCAAATAAATTCAGGCGGAAACGTTTTATTCGCCCTTAACTTCAGTTATTTTCTGGTTTTTGTCATTTTCTCAAAAACATTCCTTTTACTTTTTTTTTTTTTTTTTATTTAAGTATTTATCAACTATAGTCTCGTTATAAATAAATAAAATTTATAATTCCAGCAGAAGACACACTCTTTTATTGTCTCCTTCAATATTTATCAAGAATTAGCTATTCTGTTTTTTCATTGATTTTATAAATATTCAATGTCTATGAGAAAAGCTATGAGTTTCAAAATATTTACAAATCTAAAGATCATGAATTCGCCTCTAGACTATTGCATATTTTTCTCTTCATGCGCCAAATACATTTTATGTAAATTTACATAAATGTTTGTAAGTTCACTCTCACCGATCCCTCTGGATTTCACTTAGCATTCACAAGATAAAAATAGGGTTAAGAAAAACATTTGCTAATTGCATTAGGCTCTCAAGAGAATTTACTTTATTTCTTTCCAACGTAGTATAAGGGTTTTCCGGTTGAGATCAAATATGGTGTAGGTATATATCTGAAAATTAGTTATAAAATGTTATAGGCTTCTATATTTCTTTAATCATTTTCAATCATGGATTTATTTAAAGAAAATTAATTAATCTGGATTAGTCCTTCTATAAATACGTTATTACCTATCTACTCTTATTAAACGAGCAAAAATTGTATATATAGTATATATACCGGGTGAGTTTTTTATCTTGAGACAGTCTTATAACTCAAAAACAATGCATTATATGAAAAAAGTTTCAAATAAAAGTTTATTTATATGGAGGGGAAACTAAACTACGCTATTGTTTGTTTACCTAGAACAAGCTTTCAAGGGTATTTCAAGGTCAAGTTCTGTTTTTTAAATGGAAACCTATATATTTGTTTACATATTCTGAATCTAAGAAAAAAATTAAACAACTTTTATTAAAACTATTTTTTTATTTGACATCAAATAAACAAAATATTAAATCAATTAGATCTCAGAAAAAAAACCCTAATCATTATTTTTAACAATTATTCAGCTTAATTATTAAATAATTATTATTATTATTTGTTGTGTTTGGACCCTTGGAATCACGCAAAGCTTGATGTTTCTTTCTGGTTGGACCTTCCACGCCTCTATCTTTTTCCGGAACGTGTTATAGAGTTCCATGGTCAGGTAATTTTTCCTGGCCGGATGAGTGGATTGATGTTAAAGGTGCCCAGGTATGTATGGATTTTTGGTGTTATTCTTCCATTGTTTCTTCCTTGACTTCGTGATGGTCCGGATCCCCCAGAATCTGAATGCCCGGTTGCCACTCGAGGGTGGGTGGATTGGTTACCACCTGGTGTAATCTTGTTTTTGCCTCTCACGATTCATGGTTGCTTGTTACGAAATTTTGTCCTGCGCATGCGCGAGGTTTTGTAGAACCAGAGATTGTCAGTTTCTGGAGCCGAGGGGCCGGTTATTTATTATTTTCAAATAAATTCACTTTGCTTCTTGCTGGGATCGAACTGATAAAGTCTAGGTTGATTGATGTTCTCCTAATCGGATTAGAAAAGTTGGTGATTTATCCGATTGCGCTACCGACCCCTCAATTATTAAATAATAATGATTAAATAAATATTTATTAAATCGAAAAGTCCCAACAATGAAATTAAGTGTTTTTAATGATATTAAAATTTCGTTATATACAGATTTAAGAGATTATTTTCTCCTTAATAGAACTATTTAAAATCATTGAGTTTAAAAAAGTTTATTTCTCGTGTCAATTCAGTAGATAGTTATATTGTATTAGCATAATAAAAATGGATCATTTTTTGTTGAAGACAGAATTAAAATGGTCATAATTTATGTGGGGTGAGATTCGGGGTTTCGGGGGTGGAGTTGGGTAGCAGGGGGTCCAGGGGGCGTTTGGTTACCGTGCATCGCTCGGTGGCTCCAGGTACTAATTATTATGCTAGTAACATCCTAACATAAGAATGTAGTGAATTGAAATTGTTTCTTGCTGTTTTTGTCATTGTGCCACCAATTTAATTGAATGAAAGCTCTTTCAGAGTAAAGGCCATTAGATAACTCCATAAAAGTACGCTGATAATATCTATTCGAAATTCACTTTTACGCCAAGATAGTCACCCGAAATTATCTAATAAGATAGAGTTTTTCTTTAGGAGACGGACTGGTACAAATATGCAATTGGATGTTGATGAAAGCAGTCCACGGTGGTTGTAAAAAAATAATGGGATGGCATAATTAATAATCTAAAACTCATGTGACGAGTTTAATTAAAAAAAAAAAAAAGTACTTTGTATATATTTTTGTTAAATTTTGGGACTGATAATGACCATATTTATAAATTTGTAAATAATTGTAATATAAATTAAAAAGAAAAAAACAACAACTATTGTAATATAAATTAAAAAGAAAAAAAAACAACAACTATTGTAATATAAATTAAAAAGAAAAAAACAACAACTATTGTAATATAAATTAAAAAGAGAAAAAAAAACAACAACTATACCGATATGCGCAACGATATTCTGTGCATCCAATGATTGGTGGGGACATGTTATACATTCATTCATTTATATATATCTCATTAAGATATTGATCATCAATTGCTTTTTACTTTATTTCTATTCGAGATGAAAAAATTTTTATAATGTTTTTGGCATTGTCAAAGGAGACAGAAAGTAATTATGTTTTGAACTACTTTCATTGACTTTTTGTTGTAAGTAGATTTATGATTATTATTTTTGTTTTGTGTATATTGTTTTTATATTATGAATGACTTGTGAAAATCCCAATACTAATTAATGTTCGTCTTCCCCTCAATTATATAGACCCTGAAGAAGGAGAGAATAAATCTCCGAAACGTCGGTTTAACAAATAAATGTAAAAATAATAATAAAACCTCTATAGTCTTATTTTTTTACAACCACCGTGGACTGCTTTCATCAACATCCAATTATTATTAAAATTGTTTACTCAAAATATTTTTTGTTTTTATTATACACTGTGGTGCAAAAAATGTGGAACACCTGGAAAATTTACAAAACATATTTGATTTTAATTTATAATACATTCTGTGATTGTACAAATATTTTTAAACATTTTTAGAATGAAAACAATGTATTACTTTAATTTAAACCCTTTAAAATTAAATTTATTTAAACTAGCATAAATTTTCAGGTTTGAAATCTGATCCCTTTATTGATTATCATCTAATATCGAATTAAATTGAATATTTTAATCTTTATCAGTTCGATTTGAATATCTCATCTTTTAATTTAATTTCATTTGAGATATTGTCCAAGCATAAGGGCTCTAAAAACCGAGGAAGTAGCTCAAGCTGTAGCTCTAATAAATGATGGTAGATCGTATCGGTATATCGCTCTTAAAGCACTTAAAGCATCGGTTGGAAGTATCCACAGAGCTCTGTGGATAAAACGATATATAGAGAAACAAACTCTTATGCCAGGAGACTGGGATCTGGTCGAATTAGAGCTTCAAATGAGAGAGATTCATACTAGAGGGATCGGTATACTGCATACAGCAGCTCAAATTCAACAGCGCTTTTTACAAACTCGACAAGTCAACATAAGTGTTTGGACTAGCAGAAGACGTCTCCGGGAATTAGGGTTGATGTCAAGGAGACCAGCCACAGGCCCTCTTTTCGAATCAATCTAAGTGTTCCACTTTTTTTGCCCCACATTATATGAGAATTTGAAAGATTAAAAAAAAAGTTATCTTAAATGGCAAAAATATGTTTGTCATCGAGTTAAACTTAGATAAAGCTCATCTTAGACTTAAAGTGAAATCACTCTTGAAAAGTTTTAATTAAAGAGCTGAAAATGGTACACAAATATCTTGCAATGCGCCAAATTTTAGTTTTTTACCTGAAAACGTTTTCTGAAAGTACAAAATGCCAATCTTGAAAGTTTTTATAGTTAATGAGCTGAAAAATAGTACACAGCTATGCATTTTGCAATACAATGGACCAAATTTTAGCTTTTTATCTGAAAATGTTTCCTGATTAAATATACCTAGATATTTTTCATGATTATTTTTTTTATATTTTATTGAAGAGTAAAAATATATAATTATAAAATGCACCGATGAAATAATACAATTTCAATTAATAAACACATAGTCTTAGTTGAAAATTTTCCATTGAGAAAACGAGAAATTCTCCCGAAATTTTTGGGTTCCATAAACATTTAAGGTAGTTGTGTCGCGATAATAGTAGCAAAAAGTTAATGCTAGAGTATATAGTAGAGACAATAAGGATTCATAATTCATAAGCTGAAAACTTTTTTCTGTTTATGTACCACTACTAGCCAATCCCGTGCTCGTTTGACAAATCTGGCAACATTGTCGGAGCTTGAATATTTTTATCACAATTTATTAAACAAGAAGTTCTTGATAAACAATTTAAAGCTGTTGCGACAATGGCTAAAGATAAAAAACTTCAAAAAAGTACTAAAGTTAACACACTTTTTAGGTTAAATATAGGCATTGTTACCAGCTTGTTTTTAGTAAAAAATTTTCATTATATATTATCTCAGAAACTGTGTTGTAACTATGAATTTAAATTTTCTTAAAAAATGTATTAGTTATTATTTAATGTTGGTATAGTTTTTTATACCAATGGTAAGAAGAGTTTCTTAATTATAATTAAATATGTATTTAAACTTTCCGATATCTCGTATAGTGCAAGAGTCTGAAAACCCCTATCTTTGGAATTTAATATCTCCGGAACTATATTGTTCATAAATTTCGTTTGGCCACCAATCGATGCAGAAGTATTTAACTAATAATCTTTCTAAATTTCAAAAAAATCCTAAGAAAACGCAAATGGTGAAACAACCTTAAAGATTATTTTATAAAAGATTTGTATTTAATCAATATTTTTTTTTAATATTATCAATTATTAATTAACAGGAATAGCAGGGAATTGGACAAAAATTAAAAACAGAGTTTTTATTGAATGGGCCAGACGTTTCGTCGATTAATTTCGACTTCCTCAGTGGCTCATTCTATCACTCTTTGTCAAAAGACAATTCCACTACGCGACGAAACATCCTTTAATCTTTTTTTATTATTTTAACTACAATACATTGTTGGCCTTAGGCCTCAATTGCTCAAGAATCTTGAACTTTTTACACTTGAACAATTAAAAACTTTAAATCAAAAATTTTTTCACAAAAAATTATGTTGTTTTTTTTTTGTAAAAAAGTTCAAGATTCTTGATCAATTGAGGCCTAAGCCAACAATGTATTGTAGTTAAAATAATAAAAAAGATTAAAGGATGTTTCGTCGCGTAGTGGAATTGTCTTTTGACAAAAAGTGATAGAATGAGCCACTGAGGAAGTCGAAATTAATCGACGAAACGTCTGGCCCATTCAATAAAAACTCTGTTTTTAATTTTTGTCCAATTCCCTGCTATTCCTGTTAATTAATGCTTATTATGGATACGAGTGATTTACCATTATCAATTATCTTTTTTGATTAACAAAATCGGTAGAATTAGTAGGTATATTTTACCTGCGACCCGGTGCAATTTTTTACTTCAAATATGGCCCGTGTTCGACACCCCTGATCAAGAGTCTAGATTCTAGAACATTGGGTCTTAACCGGTGTTCCGCGATCTTATTCCATGTGTTCCATAAAATTATGAAAACCGATTTTTTTTTATTATTTTCATGACTCCCGGGAACCAAGCCCATATAGCACAAGTAGGTAAACAAAGGGCGTTTGGATGTCCAAGGTGATTAAGATGACTTGATTGCATAGATGACCACAGCCCCTTTGGGCTAGGCATCGAGAACACGCCCGATGAGCACCGGTTGCGTTTCCACAACCCCTCTGGACAGATGGCGCTGACGGAGGGCGTCTCGGATTGTTATTATTAGGTCTCCACAATTAAAATTTAAAAAGAAATAAATGTATTTATTCATTTATTTGAGTCTTTTAACGAGTCCACTGTCAATAGCGTCAAAGCACATACTAGGGTTTGTTTATTTCATTAATGAATACGAAATAGTGAATCTTATCTTATCTTATTATCTACTCTTATTAAACGAGCAAAAATTGTATATTCATTTGTAATATATTTGTATGTATATATATTTGTATCTTGGTTATATTTTGAAAACGACTCTAGCGATTTTGATGAAATTCACGGGTTAGGTGGTTTTTGGGGTGACAATTCGATCTGCCATGATCTCATCTTCGACAAAATTGTTTTTGATGGGTTTTTTCGTAATCAAATTAATTATTCTCAGGTAGGCAAATCCCATTCTTAGGGTTTTAAAAAGGTTATCTCTTTTCCTTTTGTACCCAGGCAGACAATGGGTTGCCTTAATTCATTGTTCTAAAAGGCCTTGAAGAAGTATTGTGATTGTGGATTTTAACATATTTTGTTCTCCATAAACGTTAGAAATATTAATAAACGTTTTATAATTGTTTTTATAAAGAACTTTATTTATTTAATAGAATAAAAAATAATCAAGAATTTATTTAAAAATATATTTCGCATAAGCAGGTCTCAATTTTCTGAAAAAAAAAACACATTTTGATAGGTTTTATTTATTAACAATTGGATGAATAAAAATGAATCATATGGTTGAATCAAAACAGGTGCAGGAGGTGGGGTGCAGTGGTGGGGGATCCGGTGGTAGGGCAAGGTTTCGGGGGTGGGGTCAAGCGGGGTGAGGGGGTACAGTGGGCGAATACTATATATATTTGTATTTTTTTTAATTTGAAAACGGCTCTCAAATAAAAATCGACCTTTTTATCAGAATTTTAAATTAAAAATAATATTAAAATAAAGGTTTTAACTGAAGGAAGATGTTACCGAGCATTGCTTGGTGCCTCCAGGTACTATCTTATTATATTAAACGACCAATTCTTCTATATATACCTATAAGAATCGGTTTCTCGAAAATGACTCTAACGATTTGGATGAAATTCACGGGTTAGGGGGTTTTTAGGTTGACAATTCGATCTGTCACGTTTTATTTATTATTTATTTCCCACTTAATTTTTATTAGCAGACCCTATACTTACAGAAAAAATGTCTGGGGATAGCCGGGAATCGAACCCTAGACCTCAGGGTTGCCAGCCAGTTATTCTGACCATTACACCAGGGAGGCGGACAATCTCTTGAGAGTTATGTGTAGGAATTTGTACAGATGGTCCCCCATCAACGGTAGGCTCATCCGAAGGGATTGTGACCCTTGCCAAGAAAAAATAAACCCTAATGTTTTATCTACTTACTGTTTTTTTGCACAGATAATCATTAGTGTCCAAAACATTACTAACAGTATTTAAAGTAGTAGTTTCTCTGTGTTCTCTGAAAAACGTGAAATATATATAGGGGTATATAAAATAAAAGGGATTTTGTATCATGAGTTTTTATAAATTTAAAATTTACCTCTTCTAGTTACGCCAATGAATCAACTCAAAATCTCAATATATTAAAGTACTAAATATGATATTATCCGATTGAGTACATGTAAAATTTGATCAGACCCTTATTCACAAACACTTTAATTATTACAAGAGGAATAATTATTAAATTCAAGTAGAGAGTACAAACATTTTGACAAAATAATTAAAATCACTTAAAATATTATATATATATTTTTTTTATCAATACTATATAATAAAGCAGTAAGCAGTCTCTTGGTTTGTCCGGTTTCGCCTATTTATAGCTCCGCATCTTCAGGCCCCGCCCCCTGTATACTCTATCTACCGTAGACTTTCAGGAAGCTTCTAGAAACTTCGGGAACATTCTGGAAGGACAGTCGTTCACGAGAATTGAACTCTAAATAAAAGTTTGTTTATATCGAGAGGAAAACTAAACTACGCTGTTGTTTGTAGATATAGAACAATCTTTCAAGGGTGTTTCAATGTCAAATTCTGTTTTTTAAATGGAAACCTATATTTTTTTATACGTCTACTTAATCTACAAGAAAAACTGAACAACTTTTATAAGAACTATTTTTTTATACGACATCAAATAAACAAAATACATGGATCAATTAGATCTCAAAAAAATCTTAATAATTATTTTTAACAATTATTTAACTTAATTAGCAAATAATAATGACCAAATAATTAATTATTAAATAAATATTTATTAAATCAAAAAGTCACAACAATAAAAATAAGTGTTTATAATGATCTTAAAACTTCATTATTCACAGATTTGAGATTATTTTCTACTTAATACAACAACTTAAAATTCTTGAGTTTAAAAAAGTTGCCATAGAAATGGATGCCGAACGTTTTCTTGATAGGAATACACCCTCCCAAGCTTCATTTTATCGTGTTGTAAATATGTTTAAAAGAAAACAAAAACAGGAAATGTAAAGGCTATGAAGAAACTGGAACAGGTCAAAATAAGAAAATTGGAATTCATCCAGAATACTTGCAATATACTCTGGAATGTCTCAGAACAGTGTCGAAAATTATTAAATTATTTATTTAATTATTAATTATTTAATCATTTTTATTTGATAATTAAGTTAAATAATTATTAAGATTTTTCTCTTGAGATCTAATTGATTCATGTATTTTGTCAATTTGATGTCCTATAAAATAAGCTGACGTGTTCTGATGTGGCCATCCACTTGACTTTACCATACAACCTGGCCTCTCACTTATATTTAATATTTAATAAAATTATTTATAATCATGTAGGGGGGGGGGGGGGGTTAGTTTTTGCATTTTTAGTCTCCTGGGATCCACTGATTATGTATACAAAAGTAGGTTGAGTTTGGTAAATGGCAAAGATTTTCATTTTTAGACCCTCCCCCCCATTTCGGGCGGTTAGTTTTTGCATTTTTAGACTTCTTGGGTCCCACTGATTATGTATACAAAATTTGGTTTAGTTTGGTAAATGGCCAAGATTTTCATTTTTGACCCTCCGCCCCCCCCCCCTTTCGGGCGGTTAGTTTTTGCATTTTTAGACTTCTGGGGACCCACTGATTTTGTATACAAAATTTGGTTGAGTTTGCTCAAACGACCTAGATTTTTAATTTTTAACCCCCCCTCGACCCTCTTAATTTTGTGTCGATATGCACCAAAATCTAATCAGCTCTTAATCTCAATGGACCAAAACTACGTGTGAAATTTGGTTTCTATATATATATATACACTAGTTTTTGAGCTAGCTCGTCCACAAATTTGGTAACGCACAGACTAACTAACTAACAGACATTTTGACAAAACAATTATTATCTCAAAAAATATAATTTTTTCAATGTTCACTTATTAGAGCTTTTTTGAAGACCTAAATGCCATGGTTTCGCTGAATTTTTTTAATCAAAATAGTTTAAGCCGTTTTTTAAATATTTCGAAAAAAAGAAGGAAAAAAAAACACTTTTTTCATGCACGATTACAATACTTGACCATACCCTGTATGGTAAAGTAAAAATAGTTCTTATGAAAGCTGTTATTAAGTAGACATAACGAAAAATATAGGGTTTCATTTAAAAAACAGAAGTTGACCTTGAAATGCCCTTGAAAGCTTGTTCTGAGTCAACAAATAATAGCGTAGTTTAGTTTCCCTCTTGATATAAATAAACTTTTATTTGAAACTTTTTCCATATAATGCACTGTTTTTGAGTTATAAGACTGTCTCAAGATAAAAAACTCATCCGGTTTATATATATATATATATATATATGCAACAATTTGCTATATTAAACAATTTAATTACAATCAAACTACACTCCATTCTTTGTAATCAATCAAATATGACTGACTCAGGTTTACTCTGGAAATGAAACATTAGAAAATAAATTATTTATTAGTGTTTTTTCTATTCGTTTTCTTTAGTGTCTACCTAAGTGACATTTTTGGTTTAAACAATCTCTATTTTATATAACAGAATTTATACTTGAGCGAAAATGAAATTACATTTTTTTTTTCATTTAAGATAAATGAATATTCCCATTTATCCTTTAAACAATTTTCTCCCTTTCGCTTCATTATTGATTTTCCTCCGCAAGTAATTAGTTAAATTTTTTTAAAAGGGATTCATTATTTTTAAAATAAAAACAACTTTCTTTTTGATTTATAATTCAAATGTTTGGTTGTTAACTGAATTGGAAACAAATTTTTCGAAAAGAATTATCTAAATGATATCATTTTATTTTAAACATATAATTAGATATGAGAATTCAAAAAATAAAATTTATTTAATAAGCGATTTCATTTTTAGATGTTTGCTAAAGGTAAAAGGGTATGTAAAAATAAAGATAGAGATATTTTAAAAATTTAATTGAAAGATTATTTCATCTTAAGGAGGTCCTTTTGCTCCAGTTGAGTCAAAAGAAGTGTACCTAGTATCTAATATTTAATAAAATAAGTTAAAATACAAATGAAAAATAATAGAATTAAAAAATAAATAGTATGAAGCCGTAAATGTTTGAAATAATAATTTTTATAAAAAAATAAATAAATAAAACCGACTTCAAAAAAATTAAATACAACAAATAAAATAATAATAACTTAAAAATAAAATAAAATATACTAAAAGATATAAAATAATTATCTTATTTATTTACAACTGAACGACGAAATATTAACATGAAACTTTTTAAAGTCGGTGCCAAACAAACTATGCCTACAAGGGAGCGTAAGAAAAAGATTCGGGCGAATGAATCAGAAAATGATAATAAAATTCAAATCATAAATATAGAAATTCTCTCGAAACGTTTGCGGGTTTTAAATTAATGTTTTAAGATTTTTTATAAAAGATTTTATTTATTATAATATCGATTATTTGGTCAAAATAATTGGAGATTTATGTTAACTTCTGATGATGGCCTCAAAACCCGAAATATATATCGAGATAAAAACTCAAACATATATTTGTTTTATGCGCTAATGGCCCTGGCAGTCGATGCGCCCTTAAAAAAAAAAAAATATTTGTTTTATTTTGTGAAACTTACCTTGAAATTTTACTTACTAATTATTTATTCTGCAATAGTACTTTATTATTACCATTGACTTTAAATAGCCATTGATTTCTAATTGATAATATTAAAGGAATAAGCATATTAATATTTCAAACGAGTATGAATAAATTTTGCAGCGATCCGTTGCAGTTATATGCATGTGTTCGGACTTGTAAGTACATTATTAAGACAAACATTTGTCTTTGAATAAGTGCCCCAGGCATTAAGTCAAATATAAAATACAATAAGTTGTTCAAATTTCCTAAATTTATATAAATAATATCAGTAGTTAATATTGTATATACCGGGTGAGTTTTTTTTATCTTGAGACAGTCTTATAACTCAAAAAAGTGCATTGTATCAAAAAAGATTCAAATAAAAGTTTGTTTAATTCGAGGGGAAACTAAACTACGCTATTGTTTGTCGATCTAGAAGAAGCTTTCAAGGGTATTTTAAGGTCAAGTTCTGTTTTTTAATTATTTCCTTACATATTCATAATCTACAAAAAAAAACTGAACAACTTTCATAAGAACTATTTTTTATCCGATATCAAATAAACAAAATATTAAATCAATTAGATCTCAAAAAAATCCTAATAATTATTTTTAACAATTATTCAACTTAATTACCAAATAATAATGATTAAATAATTAATTATTAAATTGAAAAGTCACAACAATGAAAATAAGTGTTAATAATGATCTTAAAACTTCCTTATACACAGATTTAAGAGATTATTTTCTACTTAATAGAACTACTTAAAATTCTTGAGTTTAAAAAAGTTTCTTTCTCGCCGTGTCAATTCAGTAGATAGTTATATTGTATTAGCATAATAAAAATGGAGCATTTTTTTGTTGAAGGAAGAATTGAAATGGTCTTAATTTATGCGGTGAATGTGGAAGTAGTGTTTGGGGGTGCCATTGAAATGGATGGCGAGCGTTTTCCTGACAGGGATACACCCTCACGAGCTTCATTTTATCGTGTTGTAAATCTGTTAAAAAACAAATGAAATTGGAACTGGAATTCATCCAGAAGACTTGCGATACACTCATACACTTTGGAATCTCTCAGAACAGTGTCACAAAATTATTAAATTATTTATTTAATAATTAAATATTTGTTCATTATTATTCGATAATTAAGATGAATGATTGTTAAAAATAATTATTTTATTTTTTTTTTTGAGATCTAATTGATTTAATATTTTTTTTATTTTATATCATATAAAAAATAGTTCTAATGAAAGTTGTTCAGTTTTTTTCTAGATTAAGAATATCTACAGAAACATATAGGTTTCTATTTAAAAAATAGAACTTAACCTTGAAAGCTTGTTCTAGGTCGACAAACAATAGCTTAGTTTAGTTGCCCCCTTGATATAAATAAACTTTTATTTGAAACTTTTTTTCATATATTGGATTCTTTTTGAGTTATAAAACTGTCTCAAGATAAAATAAAGTAAAACAGAACCGGTATATTGAAAGTTAAAAAAAAAATATGAATTTAAAATTAATTTAAATAAACATTTTAATAATCTTCAGATAAAGCAAACCAAACATTGATGTTGGAATGGAATAGCTACTGGGAAACAGAAACCAAATGGAACTTAATAAAAACGTTTAAATAAACAAATACAAGACTCGATTATATTTACTAGAAATTAAATCAAGACTCTTGGTGATGAAATCATTACATCAACAAAAAGTATACAAAATCCTATGAATATATTTTACAAGATAATTTATATAAAACAAGCTGACTTCGACTTCTAAGAGAGTTTGTATATTTCAGATAAAATTTTAGGTATAAGATGTCCATGTAATAAATCAACTGGTATGGTCAGCACACGACTTTCACATTCTCACTTATTTGAAATCATCCCGACACTCCTAATTAAAACGTAGTTTACACGGAATTAGTACTTGCCATTAGTATTATTCCATTTACTAAGCACTTAGCAGACTAACTGGTTATTAGTGGTTAACACGTCTCTACTACTAACCAATGTAATTAGTATATTTTATTAAGGGAGAATCGTGTTTGTTCTTGGTGAAACATGTTTTAAATAAAGTAGAGAAAATCTTTGAAAAATTTTAGTGTATAGTTGAAGTTGGCAATTCGAGTTGTCAAACACCACATTTTTAATCATTATTTGAACATTATTTTAACATTGTTAAAAGAAGAGCTTGAAGAGGAATTGATAAATGATAAACACGTGTGGACAAGGAATTTTTTTTGTTTTTTTCTGCTGTCTACTTTTCGGCCATTTCAATAAATCTACAAACAATTTTTTGAATGAATTTATTACTCACTTGTCACAAATTTACAATTAATTTAGAATTAATTAAAAAAAATTTATTTCCCATATCTATAAGGCCCTCTTCACTAGGCAATTAATTCCCTGGAGTTGCAACGGAAACTCGCCGAGTATCGTCAATTTGAGTTGCCTGTGCGAAGTTCAAGTGAATAAGGAATTTTAAATTATTATTGAATGTGATGCCCTTTACAAATAATAAAAAGAAAATCTAACTACTTATTAATGATCATATTACATAATTATCAAATTCATTAAATATTTGAATTGAAAATTGTATATTATTAAATTTGAAAAATAGTGAAAAATATATAGGTAGGGGAAGCTACTTGCCATTAGTAAATAGAAACCATTTCTATTCACTCGCACTTGCCACTCTACTAATACTAACCACTTATATTGTGTGTTTACACGACACAGTATTAGTGCGAGTGGTTAGTACTAATACTTAGTACGTGTAAACTATAAAGCTGTAAAATCTAGTGTAAACTAGCCTTTACACCACTTTCCTTATTTCAATCGGATTAAAATTTATACGAGTCTAATAACTCATGACACTTGATAAGTACACTAATTTAAAAAAAATCGTTTGTGCCGTTTTTGACAAAATCACAAAAAACGAAAAATATTTCATATAAATGTCAACTTCCGGTGTTCCTATTTCAAGCAAAAGCTTGCTCTACTTACGCCTATATCGAGATTAAGTTTCAAATTTCGTAGTTCTGAGACTTATGGTTGCGAAATAAGATGGGGGTAGAAGAAATTATTATTATGAATTGAAAGTCAAGTTTATAGCATAATTGAAAATGTACAATAAGTTAATTTAAAATGAGGTTTAATCAATAACCCCTGAAAATAAATTGGTGGTGAAATTTAAAGTGAATTTATCATAAATAAGGAATTTTAATCAGTATTAATTAACTCAAAAAACATAACTACTTTTGAACATTTTTACGTACGTACTGTGACTTACCTAAGACGAGATATGAACGATTAAAATATTTATTTTACGACACTCCTAATTTACACCTCCTTCCTTTATTTTAACCGGATTAAAATTTAATTATTAATTTCGTAGCTCTGAGACCTATATTTGCGAAACGGACCTACACACTGACCAATGGATTTATGGTCACTTTTTGGCCTCTGGGTACCACAATATCTGGTTTTATATCCAAAATCCGGTTTCCAACTATTAAGGGAATCGATTCCTTCCACCTAGATGTCACAAAATGAAATTAACTTTTTTCATCTCTGAGATACAAGCTCTCAAAGAGTTAGGTCCCAGGCAGGACTTCAGTAATCTATAGAAATGTGTAAGTAAAAAAAATATAGTAGAAGAATAAATATAAAAAGCAAATGCCGATGGTAGTAGATTAAAAATTTATATAAAAATTCAAAAGAGAGGATTAACTACTAAATCCAGTAATGGATTTAATAGTTGACCATGTCTTTTCATTTTATATGTAAATAATAAATACTCTATGAATATTTTTTTTCATTTTCTAACTGTTTGAGTTTGTAGTTCAATTTATAAAGATATAGAGAAAGCATCGGGTTTTCGGTCTAAAATAACAACTTTATTGATTTCATTAAAAATTCCCGAGCTTTCGGTCATTTTTTGATTATCTTCATGTCTACCAAGATCGATAGTTCAGAAATAAAAAATTAAGATGATATTTTTAATCCAAAGCTGATAGTTCCTTTACATCTTCACTTTATACTTATTTATTAATTTTTTCTTCAATAAAAAATCATTAAAAAATCGTACAAATCAATTATAAAATAACACTGATATAGGAAAATTCGAAAATGATATATGACAGAGAAGTTTTGTTTAGCTATAATCATTTATCGTATAATATCTTTCTTATTATATTAAACGAGCAATTCTTGTATATATTATATATAGAAACCGATTATATATATATATATATGTCATTAGAGGTTTTTCGGGTTTCTCCGCGTGGGTTTGAGAGTTTTACTCGACGTTTCGGCTCTCCTTTTGGAGCCATTTTCAAGAGAGGGGTGCAAATAAACATACACACATATATATCGAGATGATATATCTGTATATATATTATTTATTTGTTTGAGACTATAGGTTGTTTGTAGTGAGACAGAGTTCCAGGCCGACCACCAGTGATGAAGGAACACCAAGTTTTCAATATCCATATGATATTGACTCCATGAAAAACATTTATATTTGAAGAAAGACTGATGATGAAGACCAAGTCTTCGAAACTATAGTCTCAAACAAATAAATAATATATATATACAGATATATCATCTCGATATATATGTGTGTATGTTTATTTGCATCAAGCAGAGGACAACCTCTTTGTTTCTCTTTGTGAATCAACAACTCTGCTACTCTCGGCAAAACAAAAACTTTTCAATCATATTTTTTACTTTATCATACGTAATATGATGGCTAATTGTAATAGTTCAGAAAAAAAATAGTGTTTTTAAGGCCTTATGTGTACAAATAGTAGTGGCTTGTAAAAAAATTAAATTTTGTGTTCTCCCTTCCTTAAAAAGTAATAAAAATTTCAAAAGCAATGGTGTGCGGTCCAAAAAATTTCAAACATTTAGAGTATTTTCATAACTATCGACTTCAAAATTTCAGGAGGATCTTTAAATTTGCAAATTATTATCCGTTATTTCAAATATTTCTATAAAAATCATTTTTTTGTTTTGAAAAGTATATTGGTTCTTGAAATTAAATAGAAATGTTGCATAGTTTCAAGGGGCAATGAAATTTTTTCCAGAAAAGGGCGCAGATAGTAGGTTTGATGAAGTCCCTGCCTGGTTCTCTTCCAGTTCAAGCATGTCAAAGACAAGTCCAGACAAGTTTTAGTCGAATAAAAATTGTTCTCGCTTAGGAACTATTAAAATAGAAAGAACACAAAAAAGGAATAAATAAAGATGATTCGGGAACTTTTGGACTAATCCAATTCTAAGAACTCTCAATATATAAGATCGGAAATAACTAAGGATGCTATAGACAAGTCATAGCTTGCTTATAGCGATAGAATTTGGAGAAATTTAAGATTTTCTTATAGGTCAGGCTGATTCATTCTGGAAGATGGTCGATTTCCATCTCAGGGATTCTGGAGTTTAAGTCACAAGAATTAATTTCAGACTCATACCATCACTCACACAAAGCAGTGTCCAGTTTGGGGACGAAGGTCCCAAAATATATTTTTAAAAAATCTAATGTTAAATTTCAAAAATAACGAAAATGATGCCCTATTCGATGAAATTTGTAAAAAAAAAAAAAAAAAAAAAAAAAACTAAGATTAAAATAAAATTTCAAAAAATGAAGGGTACTTTTTTGGACAGAATCCCCTGGTTGAAAAGTCACTAACCGCCACTGTTCAAAAGGTAACAAATTCTTGTCGCATATCTCATATTTTCAATATTTGCGATTCTTAACAGGGGGGTATCAAAAATATTAGAATTTTTTAAGTTTTTATATCTTTACAAATAAAAAAATATGTTACTAGTTTTTCTAAGTGATACATATGTAAGGGACAAATGAATTTAATGACATCTCAATATTCTTAAACAAGGTTAAACTAAATGAAAAGGTTGAGCGCATAGGTAAATTTAACCCAAACAGACAGACAGACAAAATTACAATTTGAATAAACAGTGTAAATATTTTTTATAAGTCTAGGTTTACAATTTTTATACTTCAGAAAATATACTTTCATTTGTAAATACACCTATTTTTTTAGAAATATGTTATTACTGACAATCTGATAAAGCATTTTTTGTTAATTAAAACACGTTAAAAAATATACATAAGTATATAAATGTTATGTTAAGTTCTTTTTTATTTATTTATGAATTATTGTCACATTTGAGAGTTTTTTTTGTACGAGTAATTAAGAGTATATTACCTAATGGTGGCGGGGGGGGGGGGGGGTTACTTGCCGTAAAAATAACATATTTTAGTAAACTAATAAAAGGTTAAGAACCACTGCTATAGAGAATATATATGTGATAAAAATAAAACCAACTTCAAAAAAATTAAATGCAACAAAAAAAATAATAAGAACTCAAAAATAAAATAAAATGCACTAAAAGGTTTAAAATTATTTTTATTTTTCTTTAGTGACGTTATTAATAGTGACTTAATATAATACCTTGCATGCATCTCGTAAGAGAGGGTCGGGCGAATGAATCAGAAAATGATAATAAAATTCAATTCATAAATATAGACATTCTCTCGAAAAGTTTGCGGGTTTTAAATGAATGTTATAAGATTGTTTTTTTATAAAAGATTTAATTTATTATAATTTCGATTATTTGTTCATAAGAATTGGAGATTTACGTTATTGATCATATCATCAGAACTTGACCAAATTAATATAAGGTACCCCCTTTCCAATAAAAAAAGAATCATCGAAATCGGTCCATGTGGCAAAAAGTTCTCACTGAACATAGTAGAGATTGTGTAATAGTAGAGTAATAGTAGAGATTGTGGTGTTGGTGCAAGGTGAAACATCTTTAATAAAGATAAGAGTAAATCAATATTATATTTAATATTGATTTACTATGAGTTAAGGATTCTTGGTCACTTGTTTTACATTAAAATTAAAAAATTAAAAGATGTAAAAAAATTTCTTTTTCAATATATATATTTCGGGCCATCAACCCATCTTCAAGAAGTACAGAAAATAACTAATTCAACTTATTGAATGCCAGGTTATATATATTTATGTTTATTGAACAGAGGGAAAGAATGTTTATAACCTATAACCTGGCATTCAATAAGTTGAATTACTTATTTTCTGTACTTCCTGAAGATGGGTTGATAGCACGAAATATATATATTGAAAAAGAAAATTTTATATCTTTTAATTTTTACTTTATCCAATGCAAAGCATGGGTAAAGTATTATAATCGCTCTCGGGGCAAGCGTGGCTTCAAAGGGTCCTCAGGTAAAGACTACGGAACCCATGGACTCAATTAAAGTCACAAATTGTAGTATTCAATTAGGTTGAATTTTAGCACGTGACGGTTTTGCCAAAAATTACAAGGGGTCTCGTCGAGTGGCCAAAAAGTGCGATTTTTTCATTTAGTGCGTGCGGATGGATGGATGGATGGATGTTATCGCTTTTTTGGCCCACGATTTTTTCCACACCGTTGCACCGATTGAAATGAAATTGAAAACCTACCATTAGTTTAACAAAATGAAGCGCTGATTAGTTTTTGGTACATATCGGCCCACAAACATTAGTACTTTATTTTGGTACTTTTTTAGTTTTTTCTAAATATCTTGAAAATGACTTAACCAATTTTGATGAAATTTAATATTCTAATTAAGTACCTTAGGGACCACAAAAAAGGTTAAATAAAGTTTTTAGTAAAATTATATTTTAAAGTACTTTACTCTAGAGTAAGATGGTACTTTTTTAATTTTTTAAATTCTTTAAAATTTATTCATTTGAAAGTTTTAATATAGCTCATTTAGCCTTGCTTAAGTAAGAATGGATAGGCTTCTCTCTGTGAAATGCTAAAAATTTGGGAGGAATTTTTATGAGTAACCATAGCAACTGCGTTGTTTTCTTATCCGTTACCTTTGCTGAAGACAGAGAAATCGATTTTAAACCAAAAATAGCGATTGATTCTCATCTAGTACTTGAGGAATAATCATTCTATATTGGATTTTTGACGTTTCGGTTTTTATTAGTAACCATTGATGAAGACATAGAGAAATCGACTTTAAACAAAAAATAGCGATTGATTCTCATCTAGTACTTGAGGAATAATCATTATATATTGGATTTTTGACGTTTCGGTTTTTATTAGTAACCATTGCTGAAGACATGGAGGAATCGACTTAAAATAGAAAATAGCGATTGATTCTCATCTAATACTTGAGAAATATCCATTCTATATTGGATTTTTGAAGTTTCGGTTTTTATTAGTAACCATTCCTGAAGACATAGAGAAATCAACTTTAAACCAAAAATAGCGATTAATTCTCATCTAGTACTTGAGGAATAATCATTCTATATTGGATTTTTGACGTTTCGGTTTTTATTGGTAACCATTGCTGGAGACATAGAGGAATCGACTTAAAATCAAAAATAGCCATTGATTCTCATCTAATACTTGAGGAATAACAATTCTACATTAGGTATTTGACGTTTCGATTATTATTGGTAACCATTGCTGAAGACATGGAGGAATCGACTTAAAATCAAAAATAACGATCGATTCTTATCTAATACTAGATGAATAACCTTATTGCATTCCATTTTTGATGTTTTGACTATTAATGGAAACCTCTTCTGAAAATGTGGAAGAATTGACTTAAAATCAAAAAGACTAAATTCTTTTATGGCAAACAACTCAAGCTCGGGAGTAACCCAAAAAGACCCGGAGACGCTGTCGGGAGATGTAGGCAGAGTTTTCTGTTCTGTATGAGCGTTCGAGTTCCCTGGAATTCTCTAGCAGTGAGATAGGGTTTGGAACGCGTAGAGCACCACTCAAGCTTGAGTTGTTTACCAAAAAAGAATTTAGTCTTTTTGATTTTAAGTCGATTCTTCCACATTTTCAGTAGAGGTTTCCATTAATAGTCAAAACATCAAAAATGGAATGCAATAAGGTTATTCCTCTAGTATTAGATAAGAATCGATCGTTATTTTGATTCTAAGTCGACTCCTCCATGTCTTCAGCAATGGTCACCAATAATAATCGAAACGTCAAAAACCCAATGTAGAATTGTTAGTCCTCAAGTATTAAATGAGAATCGATGGCTATTTTTTATTTTAAGTCGATTCCTCTATGTCTTCAGCAATGGTTACAATAATAACCGAAATGTCAAAAATACAATGTAGAATGGTTATTCCTCGACTATTAAATGAGAATTATTTTTGAATTAATGTCAATATGAACTACAAATTGCAAGTGATATCTGATTAATAATAAAGGAACAAACATATTAATATTTCAAATGAATTTGGATAAAGTTTAGCAACGATCCGTTGCAGTTTATTAATTTTAGTGTGAAACAAGAGACCAAGAATCCTTAATTCATAGTAAATCAATATTAAATATAATAATTTTTGGAGACGGACTGATAAGTGAATTAAGTGGATATCGATGAGGCAGTCCAAAAAAAGAAGAAGATAATTTACACTATCTTTTTATTCATAAAACCAACGTTTCGGAGGCTATTCCCTCCTTCTTCAGGGCTTTGAAAAGTCAGTGAAGGAAATCCAATGCGACATTCCCCTCTGTCTCCTCTTTCAGTGGCAGTAACAATAATATCTTGTATTTCATTGTCAGCAGAATTATAATGTAATGCAACGCAATGAAATACAAGATATTATTGTTACTGCCACTGAAAGAAGACAGAGAGAATACCGCATTGTCTCCTTCACTGACTTTTCAAAACCTGAAGAAGGAGTAGCTTCAAACGTCGGTTTTATGAATAAAAAGATAGTGTAAATTATCTTTTTCTTTTTTGGACTGCCTCATCGATATCCACTTAATTAAATATAATATTTATTTACTCTTATCTTTATAAATAAAATAAATAAATAGTTAGTTGTTTTGACTATCTTAGAGCTATACTGATCCAAACGCAGAAAGAATCATTAAAATCGGTTCATAAACAAAGAAGTTATTGGTGAACAAACAACAAAAAAGGTCCAATATCAATGAAAAAAAAAACGGGACCAATCGGAAGCTATACTGAACCCAATGCAAAAAAAAAATCATCAAAATCGGTTAACAATTGGCGAAGATATGAAGTAACATAGATACAAAAAAAAAAAATCATTCGAATTGAGAACCTCCTCCTTTTTTGATTGAATTCGGTTAAAAATAAAAAATTAACTATCATATATAATTAATCTTAACTTAGAATTAAACATATATAAGTATTTTAATTTGGAAATTATATTTTGTAATAAGTAAAAAGTCTACAATGAATTGTCATTTCGACCTATTTTATTGTCCTCGCTTAAGGGCGGAATTCAAGTCCCCAGGATCACACAAGGTAGTTTAATTAGCTGAATGCTCTACTCAAGAACAACGATCGGTCTTCAGATATACCATACACCAAATTTACAAATAAACATTGTTAGAATAATAATTGTGTTGGTGCTGTCAAGTGGCTTGTTATAGTCAGTCAAAATCGATCCAGGAATAGGACAGAATAACGAATCCAATTATCTCTGGAAGATAAAGTTAGTTACACTTTAAAAAAAAAAATTATTTTATTTATTGAAATCAAAATATCAAAAAACAAATTAAAGTTGACGGCTAATTTACCTGAGAGATTATTACATTTCATAAATTAATATCTAAAACCACTATAATGATAATATCTATTTAATTTTGAATGATTTCCTACATTACAAAATAATAATTTAATATTTTTCTGATATCATATGAACTAAAAATAAAAATGTCAGATAATTTCTAGAACAAAACATGAGGGCAATATTTTGAAACTTTTTACAGATAAATATAAATTTTGAATTTATATACCTATAATATGTAATAAAGAGAAACAAAGAGGTTGTCCTCTGCTTGATGCAAATAAACATACACATATACAGAGGAGTAGCCACAGGGGGGGGGTCAGAATCCCCCCTAACACAGGAGCTCATGTGATGAGTAACGGCAGCAACAAACCCTTTCTTATGGCAAACTAATCGTAATTAAATATATTTCATATGTTTACTGTAATCAAGAACTATGTTCTTTTGTTGATTTCTTAAAGTACCTTTTTAGTCCCATTAAATTATTGTCTAAAGGGCCCCTCGCGGGAAAGTTTTGGGGATAGTTTTGATTTTTTGATCCTACATGTTTTTAGGTGTGGGGAATCCGAATTTTAAATTTGATAACAAAACCTCGTGATGAAAAATTGTGAAAAATGGAAAAAAAAAAAGGTAAAAAAATCTAATTTTGCTTATTACTCGAAAACTATCAGCTTTTCTTAAATAACCTTCCTTTTAAAAGTGAAAGTTCATAAAATTTCCTACAAAAGATATGATTCGAATCCTCAAAAGTGTCATGGAATCTATAAATCTAAGAGTTTTCAACACAATTTACTAGAGCAATGTTTTTCAACCTTTGTCATGATGCGACCCCCTTAGTAGGAAAAAAATTTCCCGACGCCCTACCCCCGCTATTTGTAACCTGTATTTTATTATGTTACAAATATCAAATCCATACAACATTTTTATTAATTTCTATAATTAGGTATCGGATAAATACACAATTAAGTAACTATAAAAACATATTTTTACATCGATTACATCGCCAAACGCCTCCATGGAAAAGCGATTCGACAATAGTATTATAGATTAATAACGAGTGTGTGTTAATTAACATTTTCTTAATAAAAATATAATTTTAAACATTGTTTGTTTTTTTTTACTTTTTTACTAAGGTTTTGCCACCCTCTTTTAAAGGCATCGCGATCCACTAGGATGAGTGGTTTTCATTTTATGAAGGAAATGCGATTTTTTGCAAAAAAAATTCAACCTCATTGCGGCACAGGTTACATTTATCCATTGAAGATGAACCTTTGATTGAATTGTATCAAATTTAATTGTTTAAAAATGTATAGAGTGGTTTATCATGGTGAAAATGGGAAAAAAAATCCAAAAAAGTGCAAGTTTTTAGGATTTGCCGAAACAGAAAAAATACGCCAATTTTCAACTAGCGCTTAAGCCCGAACGGTTTATCGGAAAAAAACTTAAATGATAAAATTTGTAGGAAACTTTATGAAATTTCATTTTGAATAGGAAGGTTATTTAAGAAAAGTTGATAGTTTTCGAGTTATAAGCAAAAAACCGCCAAAAAATGAGATTTGTTTTGCATTTTTGACAATGTTCCGTGACGAAATTTTGTTAGCAAACCTGAGATTCGGATTCAGCACACCAAAAAACATAAAGGGTCGAAGAAATTACAACTACCTCAAAACTTTCCGGTTAAAAACACAAGTTAACTGGACTATTTATTTTAATAAAAAAAATTCCCACTAAATATTTTGCTTTGTGGATTGACCCCCCCCCCCCCCCACCCTCGGTGGAAATTTTCTGCCTACGCCACTGAACGCACGTACTAACAGACATTTTGACAAAACAGTTATTATCTCGAAAAAAATAATTTTTTCGATGTTCACTTATTAGGGCTTTTTTGTAGACCGAAATGCTTATTAAATAGTTTAGCACAATTTTTTTCATCATAAATAGTTTCAGCCGTTTTTTAGATATTTCGAAAAAACAAGGCAAAAACACTATGTCCATCCACGATTACAATACTTGACCATGCACTGTATGGTAAAGTAAAAATTATTAAGGGGTGTGTGATTACCCTTTCACTTAAAATAAATCAAGATGAATTTTTTAAAATTTATTTCACATTAAAATAAATATATTAGAGGTTCCCAAAGTGGTCTTTTTTTATGATTATTGTACCTGTTGGTATTTAAAGATGGCTTAACTTTAAATTATGGAAAAATTATATAATAAATGCATTTTATTCTCTCATTTTTAATGTCATATAAGAACGATTTTCATATCTCAAGTATCTTTAGAAGTTATTATTATTTTTTGTTACTTTCACATTTATATTCTATAGAATATGAATTATTGCGATGGCCTTTTTAGATCCTGACTCTTTGATAGCTTGTATCTGAGAAATGAAAAAAGTTAATTTCATTTTGTAACTTCAAGGTGGAAGGAATCGAAGCCCTTAATAATTTAAAACCGGATTTAGAACATACAACCGGATATTGTGGTCACCAGAGGCCAAAAAGGGGCCAAAAATCCATTGGTCAGTACCTGCACCCTGCATTTCGCAACTATAAGTCTCAGAGCTACGAAATTCGAAACTTAAGCTCGATATAGGCTAGAAAGAGTACAGCAAGCTTTTGGCTTAAATCGAAACACCGGAAGTGGACATTTGCATGAAAGAGTTTTCGTTTTTTTATCTATACAAATAATAATAAGCCGGGACATAGGCGGGGCCTGCCGATGCCGCGCGGCTCTATTATTGAATTCATGCAAAATAATAATAATAATAATAATGGCCATCCAAGACCGGGTAATGTGAACTAGGAATTACGAGAAGTATTTATATCTTAAATACAAACTAATGGAGACTCGTGGAAAGGTCCACAGTGATCTTGTAGCCAAGGTTTCCGTTTGTATATATTATTATTGGTGTAGAATATTGAGGTATTTCGGAAAAATAAGATACGGATGGTTGGTATGTAGTAAAAAAACTTCTTATGTAGTTTTTGTGTGTTTAATGGTGTACATTTGCTTGCAAAGGTTTCGGACTAGATCAATCCTTCATCAGCACCTAGTGATTTAGATTTATTACATTTTAGTGTGCATAGTTGAAATATTAAAATGCAAAGTGGATAACTTGGTACAATGTTGTCAAAAGGTTGGTTGTATCTTTGTTGAAAAAATATGGGGCTCTTTCATTGTACCAAGTTATCCACTTTGCATTTTAATATTTCAACCATGCACACTAAAATGTAATAAATCTTAATCAATAGGTGCTGATGAAGGATTGATCTAGTCCGAAACCTTTGCAAGCAAATGTACACCATTAAACACACAAAAACTACATAAGAAGTTTTTTTACTACATACCAACCATCCGTATCTTATTTTTCCGAAATACCTCAATATTCTACACCAATAATAATAATTAAATACAAACGTAGGAAATGCGGCATGGTCGGTGAAAATTTTGAACATATGAGAGGACGTAGTGTACTGGCTGAGAATGCCTACCTAAATAGACATAATCAGCCTGCGAAATTAGTTCATCAGCAAATGGGCATAAAGTATAGATTGTTGGACATTTCCACGCCACCACATTACAAATATGATCCAGTACCAATCCTAGAGAAATCCAACATCATCCTCTACTGGGATAGACCTGTACCGACAAGTCTATTGATTACAACAGACCTGATATCCTTCTCATAAACAATAACACACGCACAACCACAAAAGCTGAAGCTTGAGTTGTTTACCAAATAAGAATTTAGTCTTTTTGATTTTAAGTCGATTCTTCCACGTTTTCAGTAGAGGTTACCATTAATAGTCAAAACATCAAAAACGGAATGCAAAAGGTTATTCCTCTAGTAGTAGATAAGAATCGATTGTTATTTTTGATTTTAAGTCGATTCCTCCATGTCTTCAGCAATGGTTACCAATAATAACCGAAACGTCAAAAATCCAATATAGAATGATTATTCCTCGAGTATTAGACGAGAATCGATAACTATTTTTTATATAATTCATACCAGCTGCGAAGCCCTCTGGGCTACGTAGTGACTTTTAAAATAATAATTTAAATTTCCTAATTTTAATAAATTTTATTTGTTAAGAACTATTAGTGGGTTTTAAAATTAAAAAAATCACGTCGGCATCGCTATAGCCCATCATAATAAGAGTAGATAAATAGATAGATAATTTTTAGAGACTTGAACTCTATTCCTGGTTCTTTTTTTCCATTTTTTTAACCGACTTCAAAAAAGGAGGAGGTTCTCTATTCGATTGATTTTTTTTTTTGGTGCCTATGTTACCTCATATCTCCGCCAATTGTGAACCGATTTTGAAATTTTTTTTCGCATTGGGTTCAGTCTACCTTCCGATTGGTCCCATTTTTTTTTCATAGGTATTAGACCTTTTTTTGTTAGGTTTAGGCCTAACTTCTTTGTTTATGAACCGATTTCGATGATTCCTTTTGTATTCAAAAGGGGTATCTTAGGAATGGTTCCATATTAATTTGGTCAAGTTCTGATGATCTCATCACTATTAATAACATCACTAAAAAGAGAAAAATAAAAATAATTTTTAAGAAAAAAATAAAACCGACTTCAAAAAATTAAATGCAACAAATAAAATACACTAAAAGATATAAAATAATTATTATCTTATTTAGTTACAACTAAACGAAGAAATATTAACATGAAATTACTTTTTGATGTCGGTACCAAACAACTCTACCTATAAGCGAGCATACCTTCGTACTAAGTAAGATCCGTCGAGTGCGATTCATAAAAGGTATATGTTTGGCACCGACTTCAAAAGTAATTTCATGTTAATATTTCTTCTGTTTAGTTGTAACTAAATAAGATAATAATTATTTTATACCTTTTAGTGTATTTTATTTGTTTCATTTAATTTTTTGAAGTCGGTTTTATTTTTTTCTTAAAAATTATTTTTATTTCCATTAACCTACAATTTTCAGGCTTAGGAAACTAGAGAGAGTGACTTAAAAGGGTTGAATTTTCTCATCGCATTGAAAAAAAAAGTACCGACCATTGGCTAAATATAGTCTAATTCTAATTGGATTTCTTTAGAACATGTTTTCGGTAAAAGGTCTAAATCGATTTTTCGAGGCTATCGCAATACTTCCTTCCAGTTACTTTAGTAAAGTAAGAGTAAAAATGAAATGCTTAACGCTTTGAATTGTATTTTTGTTTATTTTCGTTTTTTATGACGTTCCTTACTTTTAAGATGAAAACGAATGATGTGGCTGAGATTTAGTATCATAACAAACTTTTTTAATAAGATCGCATGTGCTATTAAAACACTCGTGTGTTTTAAAAATACATCTGTCCTATATAAGGTTTAATCTCTATTATGTCTTAGTTTTACCAGAGAGAAAATGAAAAAAATCATTTGGTTTCAATCACAAAATTACAATTTCAACTACTTTGAGATCCATTAAAGTACAGTAATTTAGAATATAATTATATATACCTACCTGGAGCGAGCTCGGTAATTTTTTGATTCAGTTTAAATCGATATATTAATATTATTTTTAATTTTAATTTCAGATAAAAAGGTCGATTTTTAATCGCAGCCAAAATAAAATAAAACTTAATTTAAATTTTTACCAACGTTTACACCCGATATGGCCATCATCAAGGGGTATCAATCAGGGGATATAGTTTCACAATTAAGCTCAAAACCTATCGTTTATATTGAAAATTAAATTTTACTAATTGTTAGTTAATGAATCAAAGAAGGGGCCGTCCATAAAATACGTCACACGAATTTCTAGATTTTTAGGGGGGCCCTTGTGTCACATTCTGTCACATTTTCATTGAGCCCCCCTATATTGTGACGTCCCTCTATTACTTGTATTCTTATAATTTAATGATTGTAGACATTTCTTTTATAAATTAAACTTAACTAAAGAGTAAATTGAAAGTTTTTGCAGAGAGTAGCAGAATTTTTATATATTGAAGGAGACAATAAAAGAGATTTATAATATATTTTAAGTTTAACTTTTTATTCATATCAAGACACAATCACTGGCCACAAAGTTTTGAGTGTAATTGCAATTAAAAATAATAATAATATACATTGATGTTCTTTAGTTGACCCTTTTAAATCCTAAAGAAGGAACCTTTGAATTGTCGGATTTGTTAAGAGAATGAAATTAATATTCGAATAAATTATTTTCTAGAAAAATACCTTTAATTAATTAAATTGGCAAATTCTAATATATAATAATATTTGTAATGATCTATTAGAGGAATTTAAAATAAAAAATAAAAAAAAAACAATTAATTTTATTAAAAGAAAATTGAAAAAAAAATGTAATTATTAATTTTTATTTAAACAATCACCTGTGAATAATTATTTCAATTAACAAAAACCCATCAAAAACATCTTAGCCGAAGATGAGACCTTGACAGATCGAAGTGTCAACCCAAAAAACCCCTAACCCGTGAATTTCTTCCAAAACATTAGTCTTTTTCGAGAAATCAATTATATATGTATATATATATATATATATATATATATATATATATATATATATATATATCAAGAATTCCTCGTTCAATATAATAAGATTTTATTATTTGTTAACATATTTTAATATGATGATATAATTTTGTCTATAGTATGGGAAAATATTGTCAAGCCCCTACCAAAAAAAAAAAAAAAAAAAAAAATCACTTAATGTAAATAAATATACATATATTGTTTCAAATATTTTGTCTTCATTTACAATCTGAAATAAATAAAATATAATTCTAATAGAAAATTTCAAATAGCCGATAATAAAAGTGAAATGTAGATATATCTATAACATTGTAGACAAAAAAAAAATGGGATAAAGAAATAATTATTTTCTTTTGGTGATTTTAAGTTTGTTTCTATTTTTTATAAAGAACTTTTTAAAGATTTTCTTCAAAAATGAAAATTCTAGCCCAAAACTCAACCAAATTTTGTATACATATTCTGTGGACCCCCCCCCCCCAGAAGGCTAGAAATGCAAAAACTAACCAAATTTTGTATACATAGTTTGGTCGAAAGGACTAGAATTTACCTTTTTGACCCTCCCCTTTTTGGGTGGTTAGTTTTTGAATGTCTAGCCTTCTGGAGGTCCACAGAATATGTATACAAAATTTGGTTGAGTTTGGTCTAAAAAATAAGTTTTCATTTTTGACCCCTTCCCCCTTTTGGCCTGATATAATGTTTTTAACAAATTAAAAAAAAATATTTTATGTTCTTTTCAAAAATATATTCAGTTTTTTTATAGTTAAATTTTTTCATTTTTTATACCTCTTCAAAATGTGGTAAATCTTTATATGCCCCATCCTGTATTCAAGGGAAGGCAATGAGAAACCACCCTGTGAAAAATTTCTCCAGGAAAATTACAATGGGGAGGATACTTTCCATAGTAATCGCCGACACTCGGAATCGAATATGGACTTGAGGAAGAAGAATATATATATACAGGGGTGCCCACAAGAGGGGGGGGGTTAAGACGCATAGTGCATCATTGAAATTTCTGGGCCTAGGTGGGGGAGGGGGGTTGAAAATTGTATGCTAAAAAACACTTAAGTCTTATAACTTCAACAAAAGGTTGGAGTGAATAAAATGGGGGATTACTTTTCTTAAAACTGGGGAGGTTACTTTTCATGAAAGTGTGTGGGGGGGGGGGGGTGAAAAAATGATAAAGAGAGAAATACTAGATTAGTTGAAGAATTATAACAAGAGAGCAATTAAAAAACATTAATCTGATTTATACATAAGCTTGAATCTAAGAAAAAAAATCTAAATCTTTCAAATTAATTAGTACACAAAATAAATTTTATTTACATTATTGCAAAAATATTGATTATTTAGTAAAAAAAGATTTTAATAATTAAAATCAACAAAAAAATAAATAAATTTTATAATCTTTAATCACAATATTATAATTGATTTTATTTTAATTTCCATAAATCTCTGGTCAGCGGAAACGTTTGGAATTTTATTAGCTAAACTTGTTTTTTATAATTTCTTTAAATAATAAAAAAAAAATCAATATCATTTTTTTAAATATATTTTTTATAATATAAATCTATATTGATTTCAAATAAATCTCTATCATGCAAATTTCCTGACAATTTCAGATAATATTAATATGAATAACAAAAGCATCTAGCGATAACATCTAATGCTTTTTGACAATAGAAATTCTAATTAATTTGCAAACAATATGAAATATGCCAACTCACAATTGTTATTGCTTGGAATGTAGTATCTGTAGAGCTCGGAGTTTGGCTTGCGAATAAAAAGGCCGGGTGTCCGTGGATCGGTGGGCTGTCTGTGCAATAGCTCGGTGGGCTGTCTGTGCAATAGCTCGGTGGGCTGTCTGTGCAATAGCTCGGTCGGCTGCTAATTCTATAGGTACGAATACCAAAAGAGAACTGAGTTCGCTTGGCGCTCAAGCAGCGAGCGCTCTTTCCCTCCCCTCTCATCCTCCCACGCACCCTCCCCCCGCCCCTCCTCATCTAGCCCCGCCTTTCGCATTCACCCCTTCTCGTTACAAACACCATTATTCATTAAATAAGCTGAATTAATTTAAAAGCTGGATTTTCGCCGCCCCCTCCGCCTACTGAAAAAACGATATATTAATAGTTAAGATGCCGCTATTTGAACCAAGTACCAATAAGCAAATTATGAAAACATTGTTATTTGAGTAAAATAGTGGAATAGTTAAATTTAATACTAGAGGACTTAAAAAAAATTAAATGCAACAAATAAAATAATAAAATAAAAAAATAAAATAAAATGCACTAAAAGGTATAAAATAATTATCTAATTTAGTTACAAGTAAACGACGAAATATTTACATGAAATCACTTTTGAAGTCGGTGCCAAACATATACATTTTATGAATCGAACTCGACGGATCTTACTTTGTACGTTTGGCGGGTACGCTCGCTTATATAGTTTGTTTGGCACCGACTTCAAAAAGTGATTTTATGTTAATATTTCGTCGTTTAGTTGTAACTAAATCCTTGTGAAACACCACCAACTCCAAACTAATTTAACTAAATTAGATAATTATTTTATACGTTTTAGTGCATTTTATTTGATTTTTGAGTTATTATTATTTTATTTGTTGCATTTAATTTTTTGAAGTCGGTTTTATTTTTTTTTTATAAAAATTATTTTTATTTTTCTCTTTTTAGTGATGTTATTAATAGTGACTTAAGATAATATTTTGTATGCATCTCGTAAGAGAAAGCGTCGGGCAAATGAATCGGAAAATGATAATAAAATTCAATTCATAAATATAGAAATTCTCTCGAAACGTTAGCGGGTTTTAAATGAATGTTTTAAGTTTTTTTTTATAAAAGATTTTATTTATTATAATTTCGATTATTTGCTCTTAAGAATTGGAGATTTACGTTATTTCGTCATTGATCATATCATCAGAACTTAACCAAATTAATATGGGACCACCCCTAAGGTACCCCCTTTCCAATAAAAAAAGAATCAACGAAATCAGTCCACGTGGCAAAAATTTCTTGCTGAACATACATAAAATAAATAAATAGCTAGGTGTCTTGACTATCTTGAAGCTATACTGATCCAAATGTAGAAAGAATCATTCAAATTGGTTCATAAACAAAGAAGTTATGACTGAACAAACATAGCAAAAAAGGTCCAATACCGATGAAAAAAAACGAGACCAATCGGAAACTATACTGAACCCAATGCAAAAAAATCATCAAAATCTGTTCACAATTGGCGAAGATAACAGGTAACATAGACAAAAAAAAAAAATCAGTTGAATCGAGAACCTCCTTTTTTTTGAAGTCGGTTAAAAGGGAAAACGAAAATAAATAATAAAGAACAAAGAAACAAAATTTCGCGTGTTTGTAAACATAAAATCAATAAATAATCCAATTCTACATATCGTTTCATATATCTAGAGACTGGATTCCTATGCAATTGCATCCTTTGTTTGCCGCCACGTACGACCCAGGAGATCAATTATCTATAGGAATCATGCATCTAGGATACTGTGGGTTAAATTTTATGCTGCATATTTTTGCATAAAATTGTATATTTCGCGCCAAATATAGAAGTTTTAAAAGTAATTTTTCGTAGAAAGAATGAACAAAGAGATTAAATCAAACAGGAGGACACTAATTTAAATTCGAAAGAAACTGAAATAGGCCTCAACGACACGTATAGTGTTGGGCTACGAAGTAGGAAGTTGGATTACAAAGGATGTAAACAAGCTACAAAACAACAACACACTCATTTTTCTTCACAAGTAAAAGTGGAGAGTTTAAGTTTCTTTAAATTCTCCCCCAGTACGTCTGTAGATGTGGAGCGCACTTTTTCATCGTATAAATCAATTTTAAGTGACCGTAGACATAACAAGTTGAAGATAATTTAGAAAATTACTTATAAACATAAATTAATTACAATTATAATCAAATTTTAATTATTTTTGAGATCCTTTGGTAATTATTTAATTATTTCTTTATTTTTACTTATTTTTACTTTATCCAATGCGAAGCATGGGAGAAAGTATTGGAATCGCTCTCGCGGCAAGCGCGACTTCAAAGGGTCCTCAGGTAAAGACTACGGAACCTATGGACTCAATTAAGGTCACAAATTGAAGTATTCAATGAGATTGAATTTTAGCACGTGACGGTTTTTCCAAAAATTACCGGGAATCTCGTCCAGAGGCCAAAAAGTGCCATTTTTTTGGAAGTGCGTGGGGATGGATGGATGGATGGATGGATGTGTGTTATCGTTTTATTCGTCCAGGATTTTTTCCACACCTTTGCGCTGATTGAAATGAAATTGAAAACCTACCATTAGTTTAACAAAATGAAGCGCTGATTAGTTTTTGGTACATATCGGTCCACAAACTTTAGTACTTTATTTCAGTACTTTTTTAGTTTTTTCTAAATATCTTGAAAATGACTTAACCAATTTTGATGAACTCAAGCTTGAGTTGTTTGCCATAAAAGAATTTAGTCTTTTTGATTTTAAGTCGATTCTTCCACGTTTTCAGTAGAGGTTGCCATTAATAGTCAAAACATCAAAAATGGAATGCAATAAGGTTATTCCTCTAGTATTAGATAAGAATTGATCGTTATTTTTGATTTTAACTCGATTCCTCCATGTCTTCAGCAATGGTTACCAATAATAATCGAAGGGTCAAAAATCTAAGGTAGAATTATTATTCCTCAAGTATTAGATGATAATCAATCGCTATTTTTGATTTTAAGTCGATTCCTCCATGTCTTAAGCAATGATTACCAATAATAACCGAAATGTCAAAAATCCAATGTAGAATTGTTATTCCTCGACTGTTAAATGAGAATCGATCATTATTTTTGAATTAAAGTCAACATGAACTGCAAATTGCAAGTGATATCTGATTTATATAAAGGAATAACATATTAATATTTCAAATGAATTTGGATAAAGTTTAGCAACGATCCGTTGCAGTTTATTTTTAATGGCCTTTGGGATTCAATGTTCGTATGTGTGTGTGAAATTATTTTAGGGGTCAGATTATAGGCGGTCAATGATTTTATTCAAGTGCACCTATTATTTATTACTTTGAATTTAAAGATTTTCTAATATATTAAATGAAATGTCCAATGTTTTACTCAATAAAAGTACATATTTGATACTTGGTCTCTATTATAGCTTACTTAAAAATTTTATTTTTTTGCATATCACTCCTTCAAATATATAGTCTTTTTGTCTTTAATTTTAATTTTTTAGTTCATAGAAAATTTATTTTGTCATTTTTCACTGCATATATTTGCATATTTCAACTTATTCTGTATATTATTTGAATATTTAAGCATTTTTAACTGCATATTTTATGGCATGTTTTGGCAGTTTTAACTTTATAAAAATCCGGTCTCTACATATAAGGTATAAGGTAATCTAATTTTAATATACAGGGTGATTCACGGTCGATGACACGTTAGACGTTTATGGAAAACAGAACGCAGGATTTTTCTGAAAATTTAGCACCTTTCATTTTCTTACCTGTTCTATCGATCTAAAATATTTTCAGCATTGCGACGTTTCGGCTTCCATCGAAAAGTCTTAGCAACTTTATTTTTTTAAATAGAACACGCCGTATATAAACACGTTTTTAGAACCGTCCTTATAGTACAAAATAAATACTGTAATTTCATAAGAACTTCGTTTGAATAATCAATATTTGAGGTCATTTTGGGAGATTTTTTGAACACCGTCAATAAACTCTATAAGTTTATATTGGGAAAATAAGGACAAGTTTTTTATGTGTGACTTTTTTATTTATCCACCAACGTTTCGTCGACTTTGCCGACTTCTTCAGGGCTTCAAATAGTCATGTTACACATTCGTCTAAATTTTCTTATTCTTTTCGTTACCATTGAAGGCCATCAGAATACAATTTTCAAAAAATATTTGGCACATTCACAAAAAAACACAATTTTTCTCTTTATAATAACAATTTCATTAATACAACAGAACAGAAATCACATATATACAAAATAAGACAACCCTGTTTTTTTCAGCCCTGAAGAAGTCGGGAAAGTCGACGAAACGTTGGTGGATAAATAAAAAAGTCACACATAAAAAACTTGTCCTTATTTTCCCAATATAAACTTTCAAATATTGTAAGAGTTCGTGGCTGTGATGAAACTATACTAGATGAAGGAGGAGATATCAGCCAAAGATGGAATCACTGGGTTCAATAAAACACCTTTAATGAGACGTTTCGGCCTAAATTTTAATTTAAATCCATAGCCGAAATGCTATATATAAAAATAGCAGGTGATAAGGCTATCAATTTTAAAAGAGATTGTATGTTTCTTTCCAATATTTATACATCTATCCTGTGTGATATGAGCCAACAGTTGTTTTCTTGAACTTAATGTATAGAAACTTTTTTGAAAAAATTTTTTATAAGAATTTGTATAATTTGATTGAGTGAAAAAATGCATGTGATTTAAAAGTAATTAGATTCTAATTTGGATTTTCTGTTTGTAAATAAATAATGATGGGATATATGATGACCTCACATAAGGGTCAAATATCTAATTATAATGTAATATATAGAAAATATTTATATGAACTCATTACTTTCATTCTGAAACTTTTGGGTCCAGGCACGTTAAAAATTCGCATGAAGCTAAAAGAAATTTTTATTTTTGACAAGGCTTGGTTCGATCACATATGTGTACCGCATTTTGTGTATAACTCTGTAAGTCTAAATAACCAACTTGGTCAACTTATAATTTTTTATAAAAATATATATCAATTAACATCCATTTGTAAAAAAATTTTTAGCCTAATTGACTGAAGATGGCCAAATAAAATTTAGGCCGAAACGTCTCATTAAAGGTGTTTTATTGAACCCAGTGATTCCATCTTTGGCTGATATCTCCTCCTTCATCTAGTATAAACTTTCAAATTATAAATTAAATTAATGACGGAAATGATAATAAACTCTATAAGTTTCTTATAAATAGTCAACAAACTTTCATAAGCTTGATATTTCCATGGTTAGTTAAAATTAAATTCATTAAAAAGTAATTTTTCACGCTTTATTAAGAAAACTTGATGTTTTAGGTATAGTGACATGATAAATCGTCTTAAAGTATTTTTATTCAGTCTTTCAATTTATTGAGTAATATACAGGGATCTCATTTGAAAAAACGAACTTTTGACCCCTTTTATGAATAACGGAAATAATAGTAATCTTAGCACGCCCTGTATAATATGGATTCGATTTTTTGGAGTAAATTAAATACTTCGGGTGTGCCTAAACTACCACCAATATATCAACTTTTCATGAAATGAGAGCACTAATTTATTAAAGTTTAATTAGGGGCATGTTTTGAACCATATTTAACATAAATTATTTTTTATCTCCAAAACCGATAGAGATAGGTATAGGACAATATTAACAAAAAAGAAATTTAATAAAAGGACGGCTCTAAAAACGTGTTAATATACGGGGTGTTCCATTTAAAAAAATAAAGTTGCTATGACTTTTCAATAGAAGCCAAAACGTCACTATTCTGAAAATATTTTAGATCGATAGAACAGGTAAGAAAATGTAAGGTCCTAAATTTTCAGAAAAATCCTGCGTTCCGTTTTCCATAAACGTCTAACGTGCCATCGACCGTGAATCACCCTGTATATTAATATTTCTTATAATCTTATAGTGGGTTTTAAAATTAAAAGTAAAAACAATTAATAATGTAAACAAAATTTTTGTTAATTTTTTTTTAAATATCTTAATTATTAAGATATCACATTTTGTCGTTTTATAATAAAAAAACATTCGTTTAGATATAATAAGAGGTTTCACTAGAAGTAAACAAGACATTCATTAGATATTAAGAAATATCTAATAGAATAAAATAGATCACTCAAGTAAATAATATACTTATTTAGATTAAATACCTAAAAATTTGGTCATATTTGGAATGATTTCGTTATATCTTGATTATTAATAAAATATCTTTGGAATAAATAAAAGATCATTAAAAATGCCCAACTTTATCAATATATTTATTATAGATTAATTGTTTTTTCAGTGTAGAAAAGCTAAAGTATTTTCTAACTTATACGCGCGATTGGTCTTCAAGTTGGATTTAGATATGAGCTTCATAATTAATTACTCATATTATTATTGGTTGACTCTCTTACAAGAAGAAGGAACAGAGTTTTTGTTGTTCTCTCCCTTTCAACTCCATTTCTTTGTTTATATAAACCCCCTTTGCAATGAACTTGTTTCTGTCCCCCCCCCCCCACCTCGCATCTTTCACAAGGTCTCCTTGTATCTCATCTATTTTTGGATCCCTTTCTTTTATCTCTTTGATTATGGTACACCAGGGGCTCGCGAACATTGTTGGCCTTCTGCGAATTTGATCTCGATAACCATAGGCGCCGGAGTTTGAATTTTTTAGGGGGGGGGCTCAGAGAAAATTAAAAAACTAAAAAACATCCTTCTAAAAAGTACAAAATAATTTAATACTAAATCAAAAAATGTGGGGCCCAGAAACATGTACTTTTAATTAATTTCGATAAGTGTCCCACGCTTTTTAACCGACTTCAAAAAATGTGGAGGTTATCAATTCGACCGATTTTTTTTCTATGTTACTTGATTTCTTCGCCAATTATAAACCGATTTTGATGATTTTTTTTTGCATTGGGCTCAATATAGTTTCCGATTGGTACCATATAAATTCCATTGGTATTGGACCAGTTTACATTGTTTATAATAGCTTCTACCTGTATCTATCTATCAATGTGACTTTTATTCTATTAAATCCCGCAAACATTTCTCTATAAAAATAATTGTTTATCTACTCAATTTAAATGAAATCATAATGTATAAAAGTAATAAAAATAAAAACATTTCATGCTGTTAAATTCCGCAAACTTTTCTCTAAAAAAATAATTAAGACTAAAAAGTAAAAAAAAAATTATATTTAAAAAAAAACAAAAAACACGCTTCTAAAAATTACAAAATAATGTAATATTTAATCAAAAAGTGTGCGGCGCAGAAACTTTTAATTAATTTCTACAAAGTGTCCCAATCTTTTTGATTAAGAATTACATTATTTTGTACTTTTTAGAAGAACGTTTTTTAGTTTTTTTTAAATATAATTTTTTTTTATAAATTTTATTAAACCATATATTTTACATTAATTAATGTATACATTGTATTTTTGCTTCGATTCCGGAGATTACTTCTCCACCATCGAGTGTCCTTATTCATCTTTAGTCCTTGTTTTTAATAAGAGGAAAAATCTAATTAGATAAAAAAACCTCTTTTCCGATAATTATTTCAATTCCATTATTCCCCAATCAAGTCGATTCGTTCTCCCCCCCCATTCTTCAATATAATTTTTTTTTTTAATTTTGTTAAACCAATTATTTTACATTAATTAATGTATACATTGTATTTTTGCTTCGATTCCGGAGATTACTTCTCCACCATCGAGTGTCCTTATTCATCTTTAGTCCTTGTTTTTAATAAGAGGAAAAATCTAATTAGATAAAAAAACCTCTTTTCCGATAATTATTTCAATTCCATTATTCCCCAATCAAGTCGATTGGTTCTCTCCCCCCCCCCATTCTTCAATATAATTTTTTTATTTTTTTTTATTTTGTTAAACCAATTATTTTACATTAATTAATGTATACATTGTATTTTTGCTTCGATTCGGAGATTACTTCTCCACCATCGAGTAAGGACACTCCAGTCCTTATTCATCTTTAGTCCTTGTTTTTAATAAGAGGAAAAATCTAATTAGATAAAAAAAACTCTTTTCCGATAATTATTTCAATTCCATTATTCCCCAATCAAGTCGATTGGTTCTCTCTCCCCCCCCCCCATTTTTCAATATAATTTATTTTTTTACTTTTTAGTTTTAATTATGTTTATAGAGAAATATTTGTGGAATTTAACAGAATGAAATGTATTTATTTTTATTATTTTTATGTAATTTCATTTAAATTTAGTAAGTAAACAATTATTTATATAAAGAAATGTTTGCGGAATTTAACAGAACAAAAAAAGTCACATTGATACTTAAATACTTAGTACATAAATATAGGTGAGGCTAATATAAAGCGTGTAAAAAAGGATGGAGGAAATGTTTTGTGAAATGTAACCACAAAGTAGAAGTGAACAAGTTTAATGATAAAAAAACACTCATTTTTCAGTAATGCACTAAAAAGTATAAAATAATGTAGCTAAAACTTTTTTATGTCCAATAACTAAGTCAAAAAGCGTGGGTGTCTTCTTTGAGATGCCTGTAGGTAGTTTTAATTAATTTCGACACGCTTTTTGATAAATGTGTTGAGTGTCGTCAAATTACTTGTAGTATGTGGTCGCTGTTTTCTTTATTTATTTTCAATTAAAATCATTCAATTCGAAGAATATATGGGAAACTAAAACGTTCAGATACTTAAATATATATTGTAGTATATAGATATAAAGAAGTGATTTAACTCGACTTAAAAGAGTAGATTATAAATTTGCCTGATAGGTAGGCAACTGATTCAACGCTATTGGAAAGCATGAAGTTCAGAATTATTTCGCTAGGGGTAATGTTTATCCACAAAGTAATTTATATTAATAATTAATTATCTCTGATATTAAAGTCATATAACCGTTTTCTTCCATACACTAGGTATTTCGACGTAAACAACATGTATGATTTTTTTAAAGCTTAGTTTGGGCCCCTTTCGTCAAAATGTCTCGGTATGTGCCTGTTATCTATATATGGTATATACCGGGACAGTCATATAACTCAAAAACAGTGCATTATATGGAAAAAGTTTCAAATAAAAGTTTGTTTATATTGAGGGGGAAACTAAACTACGCTATTTTTTGTCGACCTAGAACAAGCTTTGAAGGATGTTTAGAAAAATATAGGGTTCCATTTAAAAAACAGAACTTGACCTTAAAATTCCCTTAAAAGCTTGTTCTATGTAGACAAACAATAGCGTCATTTAGTTTCCCCTCGATATAAACAACTTTTATTTGATACTTTTTCCATATAATCCACTGTTGTTGAGTTATAAGACTGTCTCAAGATAAAAAAACTCACCCTGTATATATGGGCATTTTGTGCTGTAGCCCATTATATGAAAAAATAGTTTCAAATAAAAGTTTGTTTATATCGAAGGGAAACTAAACTAAGCTAATGTTTCTCGACGTAGAACAAGCTTTCTTTTTTTTTTTTTTTTTTTTAATGATATTGATGAGAGAAGGAGATACACCAGAAGGTGGATCCCCTAAAGGCCTGTATGGGCTGGCCCCTCAATCGTGAAAAGAACAGAGCAGAAGGAAAAGAAGCCGGGATCACGAGCCAATCTCAGAAACTTAGATACAATTCAATATCCAATTTACCAAGGTTTTAGGGGCTTCGAGCAGTGGTAAATTCTCCGCGCGATAAATTCGGTTAAATTTATCTCCCACTTAATTTTTATTACCAGACCCTATACTTACAGAAAAATGTCTGGGTATAGCCGGGAATCGAACCCGAGACCTCCGGGTTGCCAGTCAGTTGTTCTGACCATTACACCACCGAGGCGGACTTTTCAAGGGTATTTCAATGTCAAGTTCTGTTTTTTAAATGGAACCCTATTTTTTTCTATATGTCTATTTAATCTACAAAAAAAAAAAACTGAACAACTTTCATAAGAACTATTTTTTATACGACATCAAATAAACAAAATACATGGATATTAAATTTCATCAAAATTGGTTAAGTCATTTCCAAGATATTTAGAAAAAACTAAAAAAGTACTGAAATAAAGATCTAATGTTTGTGGACCGATATGTACCAAAAACTAATCAACGCTTCATTTTGTTAAAATAATAGTAGGTTTTCAATTTCAATTCAATCAGTGTAACGGTGTGGAAAAAATCGTGGACGAAAAAAACGATAACATACATACATACATACATCCATCCATCCGCACGCACTTCCAAAAAAAATGGCACTTTTTGGCCTCTCGACGAGATTCCAGGTAATTTTTGGCAAAACCGTCACGTGCTAAAATTCAATCTCATTGAATACTTCAATTTGTGACCTTAATTGAGTCCATGGGTTCCGTAGTCTTTACCTGAGGACCCTTTGAAGTCGCGCTTGCCGCGAGACCCATTACAATACTTTCTCCCATGCTTCGCATTGGATAAAGTAAAAAAAACACACCCGGTATAGACCTGCCTCTACCCTGCAAGTTACAGCCCTCTAAAGTTAGGGGCAGAAAAAAATGTTTTTATTTAATACTATATCATACCGGTACATTGTTACGCAGATGACAGCACCCTACATAACGTCCCTGCATCGCATAAAAACCGTGCAGACATTGCCTCTTCAATTAATTTAGACTTATGCAAACTTAAAAACTGGGGATCCCAAAACTTAGTTAACTTCAATGCAGGGAAAACTCAGTGTTGCCTTATTTCTAGGCGCGTCGACAGAAACCTCCCAAACATATTATTCGACTCAAACTCACTAGAATTCAATGCTAGGCGTAACTCTAGGGTCTGACCTTTCATGGAATGACCATATCTCAACCACTGCTAAAGCTGCAGCGCGCAAGCTTGGTCTCCTATTTAGGTCTAGACGCTGTTATACTCCCAGTCAACTTCTTATGCTGTATAAGGCTCAAATTCGTCCCTGTCTCGAATATGGCTCTCATCTGTGGAGGGTGCCTCCAAGCATTCTCTTGCTACACTGGATGCAATTCAGAAGCGAGCAATTAAACTAATAGGAGACCCGGCTCTAACCAACTCACTCGACTCCCTGGCTCACCGAAGAACCGTTTCTGCTCTTTCCCTGTACTACAGATACTATCACGGTGTCTGTTCAGTCGAGCTGAAATCAATTATCCCCCCTAATGCCCTCTTTACGCGAAACACGCGGTTTTCTAACGCTCAGCACCTCTTCGCTGTCAAATTGGATAAAAGTCGAACAAGCGCTTTCGCCAACTCTTTTATCCCTTTGACCTCCAGAGACTGGAACTCGCTCCCTGCCACCATCTTTCCCGCGACTTATAACCTTCAGCTATTTAAGACCCGTATCCACAGATACCCTCGACCCCCGCCCAACCCATAAAATTCTTTCTTCTTTTTCACGATGGAGGGGCCAACCCAGGCCTTTAGGGGCTGCACCTTTTTGGTGTAACTCCTTCTCTCATCATTATCATAAAAAAAAATATCAACTATGAAAGAATTTAAAGATTGAAATTTGGCAGATAGCTAATAAAATAGTAGTTTTTGACGATTTTTATAACCCTAAATTGTTATTACAAGGGAATCCTCACTGAGAGTGGAGACAGAGGGGAATTGTATTTCCTTCACTGACCTTTCAAAACCCTGAAGAAGGAGGGAATAAACCTCTGAAACGTCGGCTTTGAATAAAAAAAGATAGGTATAAGTATCTCTCTTCTAAAAATTATTTTTCAAATATTTCTATAAATTCTTGAAAAGTATATTGGTTCTCTAAATGAAATAAAATTGTTGCATAGCAATTAAAATGAATGATTTTTCCTAAAAGGGCGCGGATAGAAGGTTTGAACTCTCTGCCTGGTATAATTTCCAGTTTAAGCATGTCAAAGACAAGTCCAGAAGAGCTTAGTTGAATAAAAATTGTTCTCACTGAGGAACTAATAAAATAGTAAGAATACAAAAAAGGAATAAATAAAGATGATTCGAGAATTTCTGAACTAATTCGTTTCTATGAACACTCAATATATAAGATCGGAAATAAATAAGAATGCTATAGACAAATCTTATAGCAATAGAATTAGGAGAAATGTAAGATTTTCTTATAGGACAGGCTGATTAATTGTGGAAAATGGTCGATTTCTATTTCAGGGGCTGTGGAGTTTAAGGCACAAGATTTAATTTCTGACTCCTACCCTCAATCACACAAACCAGTATCCGTTTGGGGGCGAAGGTCCCAAAATATATTTTAAAAAATCTAATTTTAAATTTGAAAAAAAAAATAAAACCGAGTTCAAAAGAAATTAAATGCAACAAATAAAATAATAACAACTTAAAGAATAAAATATGAAACCTATACTCAAAAAGGTATAAAATAATTATCTATCTTGAATTTTGGCTTACAACTAAACGACAAAATATCAACGTGAAATCACTTTTTGAAGTCAGGTTGCCAAACATATACATTTTATGAATCGAACTCGACGGATCTTGCTTTGTACGTTTGGCGGAATGCGCCTCGCTTATATAGTTTGTTTAGCACCGACTTCATAAAGTGATTTCATGTTAATATTTCGGTCATTTAGTTGTAAATAAATTTGATAATTATTTTATACCTTTTAGTGTATTTTATTTTATTTTGAGTTCTTATTATTTTATTTGTTGCATTTAATTTTTTGAAGTCGGTTTTATATTTTTTATTTCATAAAAATTATTTTTATTTTTCTCTTTTTAGTGATGTTATTAATAGTGACTTAAGATAATACGGTGCATGCATCTCTTAAGAAAGCGTCGGGCGAATGAATCAGAAAACGATAAAAAAATTCAAATCATAAATAAAGAAATTCTCCCTGAAACGTTTGCGGGTTTTGAATCGAACGGTTTTAAGATTGTTTTTTTTTATAAAAGATTTTATTTATTATAATTTCAGATTATTTGCTCATAAGAATTGGAAATTTACGATATTTCGACATTGATTATAATCATCGAGAGCATGATCAAATTAATATGGGACCACCCGCGAAGGTACCCCCTTTCAAATACAAAAAGAAACATCGAAATCGGTCGACGTGGGAAAAAGTTCTCGCTGAACATACATAAAATAAATAAATAAATAAAGAGCTAGGTATCATGACTACCTTGTAGCTATACTACAATCGCAAGGAGAATCATTAAAATCGGTTCATAAACAAAGAAGTTATGCGCGAACATACATAACAAAAAAGGTCCAATACAAATGAAATTTAAACGGGTCCAATCAGAAACTATACCCAATGCAAAAAATCATCAAAATAGGTTCACAATTGACGAAGAAATCAAATAACATAGATAAAAAAATAAGTCGAATTGATAACCTCCTCCTTTTTTGAGGCTGGGTTAAAAATATCGAAAAATGATGCATTCGTCGATGGAGTTCAAAAAAAAGCGAGGATTAAAATAAAATTTAAAAAATGAGAGGGCAATTTTTTTACGGCATCCATCTGGTTTTAAAAGTCCAACAACACGCCACTGATATATCACGAGCCCCGTTTCATCTCAATTGGCCCACCAATATTTTTTCTTTTAAACAAAATTGTGCTGATTCACAGCAAATTTAATTTAAATGTTTATTTTTATTATCATTTGGAACAACATATTTTATTCAAATTATTTTTGTAATTGTTTAAAAACATATTTTTGTATAAAACATGGTTCTTTAGCTTTTCACGATTTTTTTTTAAGTATCTTTTGAATGTCGTGAAATAAATGGCAAATAGCTTTGCCTATTTCCAACAAAGAAAGTTTGCTTTGTTTATTATTAGTAAAAATTGACTCGTTGGAAAGGATGAACATTTGATGAAAAAAATTCGCTCAATTATTATCAATTTATTTAAAAAAGGGAAAATCAAACGCGGAAATATGGCAATCTAGTTAATTTACCACTGTTTACTGTCAAGTATTATTCCGAGTTTATAAAACCACGGGTATCAATAAGCTACAAAAACCTCGGTATGCGTCGAAATCCGACTATATCAGAATGCTGATAGACGGGCGTTGAAAGAAGATTAATAGAAGAAAAACAGGCGTTCAGAACTACGGTGGAATTATCTGTTCTGAAGAGCGATGCTGTGGGCCGAAGTCCACCAAGATACACGTGCCATAGAGAAGCCCTCAAGTTAGGTTTATTTTTTTATTTTTATTTTATTTATATCTAGATGTACTTTTGATACATATAGTATTTCAATATTTACAAATCTTAATACTAAATTTATAATATTTCCAAATATTTCTCCAATAGAAATGTTCAACTGTCCACTCTTTCAGAGATATATTCTAGCTTGGTTCCTTAGATTAGAATCAGACTTGATGCATTTCTTACTTACGGCTGGTGAAGAATTAAAATTCCTCAAGATCCTCTAAAATATGATGAATTTCTTGTGCTCTCTTTCACTCGCCCTCTCAATAAATATGCTGTCTCTAATTCGCGTCCCATGGTCATGGATCTCATTTGACCAATGTGAAATTCAGATAGGCTGGCAGCTGGCTATGATATAATTGCCACACAAAACACATTGTCTGTAAAAATAAAAATTGCTTCACATTCATAAGTCCTAAGCTTTCAGCATACTACTTATTGATGTATATCTGTCACATTTTAATATAAATCTCATGCATCTATTTTGTAAGAGTTGCAACTTGTCAATGTTCTCCTGAGTGCCAAAAATATAATATTGTAGGACAGTAAGAGCAATGGACTAATTATAGTTCTGCACACCTTCATTCTAGATGTTCATATTCAAATTTTGACAAGCTACTACCAAAGTACTTGCACTTTTCTGTTTACATTCTTCAAAAGCTCCACTATGATGACTCTTCAAGTTCAACTTCAGAGTCAACCACTACTCCGAGGTGTTTAAATGAATCCACATATTCCAAATTTACACCATTCAGATAGATTGGACTTAACCCTTCTCCACCCACCCCCCAATTGCATTACTTTAGATTTCGTTACAGTTTACTAAACAGTTTATTCATATTTAGCCGACAGTCTTCCAACTTCCTGAGGGTTCCATTCATTTTCTGACAGGCCCTCTCAACATCCCAATCCTCCACTGATATTAGTGTATCATCGGCAAGCAGATTTACAAATACATCATCATTAATACAGTTACAAATGTCATTGATATATAATACAAACAGCAAAGGCCCAAGGCTGCTTCCCTGGGGGACACCAACACTATCAGTTTGAGGATCGGAAATCACATTATTAATTTTTGTAACATGAGTTCGACCAGACCATCTAACATTTAAACCACTTCATGCATCTATCACTAAAACCATATCTTCTCAATTTCTACCAGAAGTAGATCCCGATTCACCGTCTCAAATGCACGCCGAAGATCCAGCGAAACCGCCACCACTACATTTCTTGGGTCCATCGATCCACTTCTTCCATCTTGTTATTATCAACTGCAAAGCTGTCTCACATGAATGCCCCTTTCTGAATCCCGATTGATTTGGAGTCGGCATCCTTATTCCTATCGACATAAATCAAGCAGTTGTTTGTGCATTACAGATTCAAACACCTTCTCTAAGAAGGGAGGTGAATTAACAGGCCTGAAGCCATCTGGTTCCAGGGCGTTCCGTTTCTATGTGAAATCGGTATAATTACTGATTGTTTCCAAGCCTGAGGGAAACTTGCTGTCTCGGATAGACATATTAATAATTTCTTGAACCTTTTCCAGAAGAAATCCCCGCCAAGTGAAAGAACCTTGTCACTGACAATATCAGTAGATTTTTTTTATTCCAAATTCATAATTGCTTTAACTATATCTTCCCGGTCAGAATCTCCCTAATTGCAAACTCTTCCGTTTGTTTCCTTGCCTTCGTCTAGAGTATGGATATGTAACATAGTCATTTTTATCCTTGTCATCTATCAACTTCAATACTCCCTTTCTTCATGCAAGCTGATTATACTTATCAGCCATGAACAGTTCCATCTGGGTATGTTTTTCCATCAAATCTCATTTTAGCTTCTGTATGGTTTTTGCTGTCTCCAGTCAATATGCAGTGCTTTATATTCATCCACATCTGTTTAGGAGTTTTTGCACTCTTTTCACACCTCTTGTGCATAATAAGTCCTCTTTTTGCCTTTGTTTTTGATGTAGCAAGATTACGCGAAAGCCTGTAGATGTCCCAGTGTTACCCCTGTATTAGTAGTGCGCGGCTCCATAATTTAAGTCACGTCTCTTTGTCAAATCTTTAATTTCCTCATCATACCATTTCTGAAAATGGCTTCAGGGTATTATTTGTGATTTCACTGGGGCCGACAGTATCAAGGCTTTTCTTTATAATTCAAAATACAAACGATCGATCAGAAAGTCAACATTTTATATCATGGTCATTTCAGATTCAGCCAGGGCAAGTTCACCAGAATACTCTGGAAAATATTTTTCAGGGATTAACATCCTTTAAATTTCTGAGTTTCAATCACTTTATCCAACGGTAATCTATGTACAGTTTCCTGTTTGTCCGACCCATAAAAATCTCTGTAATGGAGTGATCAGAGAGTTTCGGGGTCCTTAAGTATGTGTGTCCAGCTCCAATATTTGACTTGTTGTAATACAATCGATCTTTGTTTTACTATTTTGGGTTATTCTTGTAGGCTCTGTAACTGATGTGCATCCTCATCTTTCCATTTCTGATATTAATTTTCTCCACCATTGAGCATCCTTCAACAGTCAATAATCCAAACATAATTAAATATCCCATAAATGTCTATCCAATATGTCTATCAAGAATATATTAATTTATTGATTCAGCTTACAAGGTAGTTTTATTCCATTTTTTTGTAATTTACTAATTTTTTAGGAAAAAACCTCTTGACATTAAAGCAAAAGAAAACCCGACACAATGTTCAAAAGTCACATTAAATTGGACAGGTAATTAGATAAATTAGTGTCCATTGGGTGATGGAATTAAATATTGAAGTTTATGTTGACGGACAATCGAAAACAGAATTCAGCTAATCCAGAAAATGAAGCTTTCAATTCAGATTGTTTAAAGAAAGTAAGACTTCCTCCTTCAGTTATGGTATAAATTGTTTTTAATATCTGAGGTGGTGGAAAACTTCTTCATTGATGGAATTATAGCAACACAATAAATATTTAAGTTGCCAAAAAAATCGATACTTCCAACAATGGCAAGTCACATTTGCAGAATAATAATAATTTTGTGTTCCAACAAGACGGGGCGGCCTGCCATACATCAAGAAAATCTTTAAAATGGCTTTCTGATCATAATGTTCCACTTTTTGGAGTGGGTGGCAAACAGTCCCGACTTGTCACCAATAGAAACTCTTTGTCACACAATGAAAAAGCTATTACGAATACAACCAGCTAGAAACGTAGTCGAATTAAAACACAAACTTCAAAATATTTGGGATACTTTCACTCATGATGAGTGCCAAAACTTAATAAGTATGTTCCCAAAAAGAATTCAAGCCGTAATTAAAAATAAATGCGACGTCACACAGTGGTAAAGGTTTTGGATTTCGAATGTTTTCCTTGTTTTTAACAATTAAAAAATAATTTTAAGTTAAATGTTACAATAAAATGTTTTAAATTGTTTAAAATGTTGTTTCAAATGATAATAAAAATAAATATTTAAATTGAATTTACCGTGAATTAGCATAATTTTATTTAAAAAGAAAAAATATTGGCGGGCCAATTGAGATGGGACGGGGCTCGTTTATTAAATAATTTATTTAATAATTAAATATTTTATCATTATTATTTGATAATTAACTTGAATAATTGTTAAGAATAAAAATAAAATAATAAAAAATTTTCCTCATTTTGAGATAAAAGTTTCAATTTTAGAAAAGTATTTTTTTTATTGATATAGCCAATATAATTATAATAATATATGTGCATAAAATTACGTAATGATTTTATATATAGTAGTAATAAATTTTTAAAAGATTTTTTACTTATATTTTTATTTACTTGCTAAAATTTTCTGAATTAATTATCATTTTAAAAAATAACCTAAAAAATAACACACGTGTCTTATTTATTTTATTTTTGTATTGTGAATCAGTGGGGAATTGTAATTTTTGTAACTTATAAAATTAATAGAACCATTTGTAATAATTTACGATTTCATTTTTATTTACAATATTAAATTATTATTTGTTTTAAATTAATAAAAAAAAAAATTATATTTAAATTCCAAAAAGGTGTTTGTGCATGATAATTTAAATGATTGCAGTTTTATAATAAATATAGTGAATAATAAAATATATTTGTAATTAAATTAAAAAGTAATTAAAATGTTAGTTAGGTACCTACTTACTTGAAATGATAGCTGAATAAAAAAGATCCAAACGTTGTTTGCAGAATGACGATGTTTTTCTCTCCAAACTTCGAAAGCGTGTAAAAATAAAATAAATGTTAAATTTTATCTCTACTGATGCTAGCTAAACACAATAGGTAGTGACTATTACTACACGTATACTGAGAATGGTTTAAATTTCTAGTCTAGATCTCCTTATATAGAGTGCGCATGCGTGATATTCATTTTCTATTTGGCCACAGATGTCGCTGCTGATTTCGCGCTCTTTTTAAATAATTTTTGAAAATAAAATATACATTCTAAATTCCAATTACATTCTTTATATTAATTATTTATTTAATTGATAAAATAAATAAATTTTTGAAAATGACAAATTAATGGAGATTTCAATTTTTATTTACTATAAAGATCCATTTTGTAATTATTTCAAACAACCAAAAATAGGACAAGAATTACCCCTGAGAGCCTGAGACACAGATATATATATATATCTCTACGTCTAAATTACGCATCACATTTACACTCATTTTCTGAAATGCGTATTTAATATTCAACTTATTTCCTACCCTAAACATATTGAACATTTTCCAGCAGTGGTCGTTATAGAAAATGTATCTTGTCGTGGATGGCGAAAATAAACTACCCTTAGAGATTTAATTTCAATAAAACGAGAACGAGCTTTTCATTCGATTCATTCATGAGTCTGATGCATGTGTTGCAAAATAGTTTTTCTAGTATCCTCATTTCCACGAAACCACAAATTTCACTCACTTGTTTGAGCCGCTAAATTTACACTCATGTTATTCTTTTGCCATTGAATATGTTTGCGATTTACTTTATGGATGCTAAATGGAAATAACCAGTTTCTTGCAAGAAAACAAGTCTACTATATTGCTGTACATCTCTGGTTTCGTGGGAATGAGGATACTAAAAAAACTAACTAAAAAATAAATGTTTTTGACTGAAATATAACCGAATTTTCATTCACTTTAAATTAATACTAACAATATTGATATATTTTTATAGAAAATTTTTTATGCATTTTTTTCTAAATGAAGACAAATTTGTATATTTTTTAAATTATTCTTATTTATTAGAAATTTGATTAAGAATTTGTTTATTTGTATCTTGCATATTTATATACAACAAATAAAACTCAACGACACACCTAAATTTTCACAGTTTTATATTCCCTCTCATGAATTTTTAGTTCTTATTTCCCCCATTGCCCATAGAGGCGCTACAGATCATGTATCGGCTCAGTTAACATTGCTTATATAACCTGTAAACTCCTGATGATGGACTAATAATCCGAAATATATTGAGTTTGTATAAAAATATTTTGCTTTGTGGATTGACCCCCCCCCTCTCTCTCTCCCCATGAAAATTTTCTGTCTACGCTACTGGAACAGACTGTATAATATATTTATAAGTAAGAAAGAGTCTTCATAAAATATTCATTGAACGATATTCTTTAAAAATCTCTAAAATACAAAGGAACAAAATTACAAACTACAGAAAATAAAATTATTTTAGTATAATATAATATAGATTTTATTTATCATAAATGGATTACAAAAAAATGAGATCAAATGAACTTAAGATTAATAAAACAATAGGGATAAATTATTTAGTAATGTGACCCCACTCAGTCCTCTGGAGAAAATACTCCTTTGGATAGGAGGGATTTTGAAGTCCTCCTAATAATTTAGTTGATCAAAAATTAATGGATTTAAAATTTCATCACCCTTAGTAGAAATAGAAGGTTTTATAATTAATTTCTAATTTAATTAATTCGGGGCACAACTCATGCCAATATTTTGGGTCCAGTTCAATCTCGTTTTCGAAAATTAAAGTCAAAATTTTAATTTGTTTCCCGATTAGGGTTAATAAGCTGACGACTTCACTAACAAAATCGGGATCATCTAAATATAATTCTAATTCCGTGAGTAATGGAAATTTCGAAAGATTTTCAATGGCTTTTGTTTCCGGAAAAAATAGATATAACTTTTTTGTTTTAGGACACAATTTCGAAAAACTTTCTAAAGTAGTCAAGCTTGTAAATGAATCACAAAATTCGGTTAAGTTAGATAATTTTTTGGAAATGTCCTCATCGTCACTAATAATAGGTAATATTACACTTAATTGTTGAAACATGCCTAAACTTTTCAAACTGGGTAGAAGATTTAAGAGTCTGACACAGTCTGATCCATTTAAACATAAGCTCCCGATATATTCGATTTTTAGGAGTCCAATTTTAACATCCTGATCTTCTTCTTCTTCGAAGTCGCATTCTTCTTTGCAGAAGTTACGTGACCCTACTGACTCCACACGCCCACAGATTTTATTTTGCGGATCACTGCTCTCCATTTGGAACGATTGCGGGCCACCGTCGAAGCACCCTGGAAGCTCGCGCCGGTCCCCTCCCTTATTTGATCGGTCCATCTGGCCGGAGATCTGCCCCTTCTCCGTGAACCCTCAACTCTTCCCTGGATCACGATCCGCTCCAACCCATCACTGGCACGAGTAAGATGGCCAAAGTATCTCATGACTCTTGTGAGCACAATACTTGACAGACGCTGGTCAGCCCGCACTTGCTTAAGAATCGAGACGTTTGTTCGCCGCGCTGTCCAGGGAATACGTAACATTCGCCTCCAGCACCATAGCTCGAAGGCATCAATTTTTCTGCGGTTGACCTTCTTCACTGTCCATGTTTCTGACGCATACAACATGACAGGAAAGACCAGTGATTTAACTATTAGTTTTTTAGTGTTGATAGTTAGGCTGTTATCCTGCCAGATTTTTTTAGTTTCGTCATCACAGATCTCCCCATCTGAACACGCCTGTTGATTTCATCGTCACATCCGCCCTTGTTGGTTATCATGGACCCAAGATATATGAAGTGATCGACCACATCGTAACCATCGATTCTTCTAATGTTGGACATGTTGTTATTCGCTCGGTCGATAATCATGATCTTAGTTTTGGTATGATTTATCTCCAGCCCATACTCTCTGCTTACTTTTTCAAGTCTCCCAAGGAGCTGGACTAATTCTTCTTCCGAGTTTGCAAGCAGGGCTGTATCATCTGCATATCTCAAGTTAGTCAACTTCACACCCCCCACAGAGACGCCACCATTCCATCCCTCCAAGACCATCCGCATGACATATTCTCCATATATGTTGAAGAGAGTAGGCGACAAAATACACCCCTGACGCACCCCTCTGCCTATGCTAAACTCATCTGACAAACTGTTTTCGATCCGGACCACACCAGAGTTGTTGTCGTATAGACTCTTTATTAATAAAATCAGATGTTGTGGGACCCCCATTTTCCCTAAAATCTCCCAAAGTTTTGGCCATTGAAGGCTGTCAAATGCTTTGCAGTAATCTACAAAGCAAAAATAAACTGGTATATAGAACTCCCTTGCTTTTTCAATTATGAGTCTTATGTTCAATATTTGTTCGCGAGTTCCTTTACCTTTAACGAAACCCGTCTGGTTAGGTGGGATTTGCCAATCAACGTAGTACTTAAGCCTTTCATGGATGATAGACAACATTATTTTACTTGCATGAGGTATCAGAGCAATAAGCCTGTAATTATCACAAATGTTTTTGGGTCCTTTCTTGTGTATTGGGACAAAAACCGAACTCACCCAGTCATCCGGCCATTTTCCAGTTTCCCACACCCTGCTGCAAATATCACTAATTCTTGATATTCCTATATCTCCCATATTTTTCAGTATCTCTGCTGTAATTTGATCTCTTCCTGGAGATTTGCATCTCCTGTTACAAGTTATCTCTATTGTAATTGTTCTCTTCAGGATTCCCCGCAGTTTTAGTTGAATTCCGTACGTTTTTGGATCTTAAATACAGCTCTCTATCGATATTGTTGTGTGAGTAAATCACTTGATGTAATGATTCCTGACCGTCCCTCTGACACGCAGATAAACCCTCTTGAAATTAATTGATTTTAAAGCACGAGTTTTAAATCTCGCGCGCTGCGAATTCATTTTCCTTCATAGCGAAATGAGTTGCTACATTCCGACTCGTGGCTTGCATCTCAAGACCAAAGCGTAGCTCGCCATTTTGGATCTGTATTCCTCCATTATTCAAAGAGATAACTTGAAACTTTTCGTTGTCCAAAAATTTTCCTCTTTGTTTTTTTTTCATTAAGCACATTTATTATATTCACCGGTTTTTCATTCGCTCTTGATTTTCAGACGATTGAAATATTGGAATAGATTTATATCTAGTTCCAATTAATTTAAAAATATCTATTAATTCTCTTAGAGAGCTGATATTTTCCCATCGCCATTTGTTTTCGGATATTTTGCATACTGCAAAAAACTTGCTTTGTGAATTTTAACATTGAGTTATCTTAATAACTTCAGATATTTTACATCTGGAAAGGTTCTATTTCAGATAAAGGCCACTGTCTGAAATATTTTTTGAAAAACTGGATTTTCGAAATCCACATTAATCCATGTAGCAAAAGATCATTATTATACATTTATCCAGAGGAAACAATCAGAATTGATGGTAAAATCTTTGTAAAACTCAAGTAAGGAGATTTTGAACTATTATCAAACAGAGCCATATAAAAAGGTATTATTTTTTTTTTAATTTAATGTTAAAGCACTAAATATTTTAATATACTGTTTAACTCAATTCAAGAGAGTACATAAATATTTTCTAATAGGAATTCAATATTCCAAAGGTTCCAATTATTTCTGTTCATTTAAAATTAGTTTTAACCCTAGAACTATATTTCTGTTTATTTACAAAGTTAAATAATCGTTTAATCTAACCATTTAGGAAGGTTATTTTTTATTTCCTCTAAATAAAAAATAGTTTTTCTAAAATTTATATTTCTAAATATACTTTATTATATTTAAAATAGATTTATTTTCTTTCAAAGCTCATTCTGTTATTTTGCATTTTGTTTTATTTTTTTACTTTATCTAATTTTCAATCATAATATTGTTATAACTAACTATTTTGTTGTTCTGAATCATTGTTGAGTTTTTTGTCCTTTCTGTTAATAAATCGGTTTGATGATCTCATCAACTTGTTAAAATATATAACATTAGCACCTTCATTTGTTTTTAAAACCAACCCCAAGTTCCTTTTAACTAGCGGTAAGTCTAAAATATTTAACCAAGTCAGAATAAGGCATTCGTGGATGGGATCCTTGCCTGCAGACTATATACATTAATTCTAAATAATTCCTTCAAAGTGGAAGGGGATTGAGACTCGTGCATAATAAAAAACCGAGAGGAGATTAATTCGCTTCATCCAGGTTAATTAATTAACCAAAGGAATTGAGATCCCCCCCTTCTCTTTTTATGTTAAGCGGGAGTTATTTGGTGGCGACATACACGGTCATTTCAAATCTCTAGATTTGATCTAAAGGAGTCTAAGAGAAATCTTAGTCTCGAAGCGTTAACATAAAATTTGGCGATACGTGACAGGACGCCTGAATTGGTTAAATACGATAGCTTGCAACCCAAAGATTCAGATCAACAAATAGCATTTTCATATTTTAAATAGAATCAATTTTCTGAAAACAATCGCAGAATGGCTGATGTAAAGAAAATAAAGAAAATAAAAGATGATTGGACTTCGTCCCACATCAGGCTACAAAGCCTAAACAAAATGTTAGAAAAAGTAAGTACTTTTCTACCTCATGCAATTAGTCAATTAAAACTAAAAATAGGAGATTTATTATCTTGTCTCAGTAAATTAATAGATTATATCATACGTGAAACCCTCACAGATCACGTAGAAATTAAAGATATCTACGAGTTGATTATAAATGCAACTCAAGATTTAGAGGAGAAGTCTATTATTCTCCCAATAGAACAAACAAATCCTAATAATGATGTAAATAACACTTTGGATCCAAAAACGAGCAACTTGTCAAGTCATATAAACTTGCCTAATATAAAGTTACCGACTTTTGAAGGACAGATAGAGCTCTGGCCCGCATTCCTAGCACTCTTCAGGTCAACAATCATGGACAACAACAGCATCGGGGATGCACACAAGTTCAAGTACCTCCTTTCGGCACTTCACGGAGAACCAGCCACGGCGGTAGCCCACTTATCCTGCATTGGAACAAACTTGCAAGTAGCTCTAGACATTTTGGATCAAAAGTATTATAAACATAGACAAATTGTTTTTAATTTAGTTGATAGGATTTTAAATTTAGAAATTATTTCCAAACCTTCCAGCGCAAGTTATCATAACTTAGCAAAAGTTGTAAAGGAAGTCATCTTACAATTAAATAATTTTAAAATCGATACCAAAACATGGGACGCCATTTTGGTAAGAATTGTCACTAGTAAACTAGACAAGACAGCTTACCAAAGATGGGCATTTGACCTAAAAAGTGACGAGATCCCTCCTATCGATAAAGTTTTAGATTTTATATTTAAGTTAGCGGACTCTCTATCAGAGCATGATAATTTTAAAAATAATAATAATAAAATTGTAAATGAAAGGTCTAGTTTTTCCAGAAATTCGCAAAACAGTGCCAAGCCTTTTATCAACCATTCAAGAAGTAGCTTCCACGTTTCTGCTAACAACAGGAACAATTCATTTTGCAGATATTGTAATGGAAGAAATCACAAAATAAGTTTTTGCAAGCAGTTTTTGGAGCTTTCACCGAGGCAGAGATCAGATTTTATAAAGAAAGAGAAAAAATGTCTAAAATGTTTTGGTTCTCACCGAGGCGAATGTCGGCTTCCAAATTGTCCCACTTGTGACAGGTTTCATCATAAATTATTATGTTTTTCTAGAAACCCAAATACTCAAACAAACAGCCAGTCGGAGAAACGTCATTCCAGACAAAGGTCTTCTGAGAGCCAGGCATCTTCACCAGGGCGTCAAAAGTATCCGTCTTCTTCGGCCAATACAGATTCCAGCGACAAAAAGCTTACGGCACATTGCTCCACGACCACAAGTTCTTCACTGTTGGGTAGAGGAGTATTAATAGGATATGATTCCCAAGAAAAAGGTATTCCCTTAAAATTCTTTGTCGACTCCGGTAGTGAAGTCTCTCTTATCTCTTCAAGGCTAGTTCATCAACTGGGCCTTAAAACATTTAGCTCTCAAGTGCAAATTAGTGGTATCCAGAATACTAAAATAGCACAGGTCAGTAAGTCGGTAGTCTTAAAGTTCGGCTCGAAAGTAGATCCAAAGTTTAATACAGGTTCTGAATTCCTTGTAGTAGACAACCTAAGCTTCACCCTCCCTGCCGCACCATTTCAAAGAAAGCAATTCGATTTTGTAAAAAATCTCCCCTTATCTGACCATTCATTTGTGCACCCGGATAAAATTGAAATCTTGATAGGAGTAAAATTATTCACCAAGTTAATTATTTCAGAAATAGTTAAAGACCCTTCAAATAATTTGGTCGCCCAAAACACCTTTTAGGGTGGATTTTGTTCGGCGAGGCCAAACCATTAAATGTTGTTTGCTCACACTTGTCAGTGGATAATTCTACAAAAAATAAAAATTTACTCAGATTGGGGGAATTAGATCAAGTATCGCTCCCCCTTAGCACTGAGGTATCTTCCGCAGAAATACAATTTACGAATAGCATTAATCAGCTTAGCACAGGACAGCTGCAAGTAGCACTTCCTCTCAAATCCGATTTAAAACCCCTAGGAGACTCATTTACAAAGGCAAAAAACATATTACAATCCCAACTAAAATCTTTTAGCAAGAAACCCGAATTAGAAAAAGAATATGTAAGATATTTTAAGGAGCTTGAAGCTAATAATTTTATAGAATTAGTCCGGAGGTCTGGACGCCCACGACACTAAAAATAACCATAAACAGTTTTATCTACCCCATTTTGGAGTATTTAAAAAAGATTCTAATAGTTTGAGAGTAGTTCTAGATAATTAAAAGACCCTTCAAATAATTTGGTCGCCCAAAACACCTTTTTAGGATGGATTTTGTTCGGCGAGGCCAAATCATTAAATGTTCTTTGCTCACACTTGTCAGTGGATAATTCTACAATAAATAAAAATTTACTCAGATTGTGGGAATTAGATCAAATATCGCCCCCCCTTAGCACTGAGGTATCTTCCGCAGAAATACAATTTACGAATAGCATTAATCAGCTTAGCACAGGACAGCTGCAAGTAGCACTTCCTCTCAAATCCGATTTAAAACCCCTAGGAGACTCATTTACAAAGGCAAAAAACATATTACAATCCCAACTAAAATCTTTTAGCAAGAAACCCGAATTAGAAAAAGAATATGTAAGATATTTTAAGGAGCTTGAAGCTAATAATTTTATAGAATTAGTCGGAGGTCTGGACGCCCACGACACTAAAAATAACCATAAACAGTTTTATCTACCCCATTTTGGAGTATTTAAAAAAGATTCTAATAGTTTGAGAGTAGTTCTAGACGGATCCTCCAAATCCACGTCAGGTTTTTCCCTTAACGATTTGCTAGAAGTAGGAGACCCACTACAGAATGACCTCAGACTGATCTTAAATAAATTTAGAACCTATAATTTTGTTTTATCAACTGATATTGTAAAGATGTATTTACAAATCTCAGTTATCCCAGAACATAGAGATTTTCTTCGTATAATATGGAAATACCCAGACCAAGATACACAGATTTATCATTTTAATTCGGTCCCCTTCGGGCTAAACTGTTCAGCTTTCCTAGCCATCCGAAGCATTAAATGGCTTGGCGGATAAACACAAGTCAGAATTTCCATTAGCTTACCAAGCGATCAACTTTAATACATATCTAGACGACTTTCTAATAGGTGCAAGCACTATGGAACAGCTTCAGAAAATAATTCTAGAAGTCTGTCAAGTCTTAAAATTAGGAAATTTTTCCCTAAATAAATGGTCATCCAACTCTTCAGAAATAATCGAGTTCCTAAAAGAAAACCACATTTTAACTTCAGAATCAAAATATGTAAAATTAGGTGACCAAACCTCAATTTTAGGAATCCAGTGGGATCCAGTGTCTGATCAGTTTTACTATAATTCGGCTCAATTTAAAACTAAAACTCTTACAAAGAGATCAATTCTTTCAGATCTCGCAAAGGTGTACGATCCCTTGGGCTGGATCGCACCTTGCATCATTAGATTCAAGATAATCTTTCAAGAATTATGGAAACTAAAATTAGATTGGGATGATCCAGTCCCAAAGGAGTTTCAAGATAGGTGGGATGAGTTTCAAATACAAATTCCCCTAATCAGAAATTTTAGATTAAATAGAGTTTTAATTCACCCACAAGCAGATTCATACAAACTATTTTGTTACGCAGATTCTAGCCAGACTGCCTACGGATTTGTATGTTATGTAGTTAGTTATCTTAAAGATGAAATTGTTTATTCTAATTTAATATGTTCTAAATTCAAAGTGGCACCTCTAAAGGTAATGTCTATGCCAAGGTTGGAGCTCTTAGCAGCTCATTTAATGGTCACTTCACTAAATTCAATAATCCCGTCTTTTAATTTACAAATAACTCACATTCATTTGTTCTCTGATTCTACAGTCGCACTAAGTTGGATAAACACACCAGCTTACACATTTAAAATCTTTGTGGCAAACCGAGTACAGGAGATTAGATCCTTTTCCTATCCTCACACTTGGTCCTATATCAATACGTCCGACAATCCCGCCGATCACGGAACGCGAGGTTTATCCATCTCCGATTTCATGGAGTTAAAAATTTGGAAAACTGGTCCCAGTGAGCTCTTTTCCCAACCCTATACATCCTTCGAAAAATCCGCTGAAATAGAGATAACAGAATCAGAAAACAAACCAATGTTCAGAAAAGTTCTTTTTATTCAAAATGAGTCGTTTCTTAAAGAATATGTTCACAAATATTCAGATTATAGCAAATTACTTAGACATGGGGCAATACTCAGAAAGTTTATCGCATTTCTTGAATGTAAATATTTGAGAAAGCGAGACCCGAAAAAAGACCCGTTAATAAATAGCTCAATAAAATCTTCAGATTTAGAATTGATTAATTTCATCTTAATTAAGAATATACAGTTAGAATATTTCCCTAATGAAGTTCGGGCACTACAGAAAAATAATTTTATAAGTCCAAAAAGTAATATTTTATCTTTAAGCCCTTTTTTAGACAAAGAGAAAGCCTTAAGAGTGAAAGGACGTTTAGTAAATTCCGATTTAAATTCAAATGCGAAGCACCCTATCATTTTGCCCAGACAGTCCCACTTCACCAAAATTTTAGTCGAAAATTTTCATAAACAATATCTACATTGCGGTCCAAAACAACTAGCCGGTCTAGTAGCGTCCAAATATTGGGTGGTGCAGGGTAGGTTGTTGTTTAGGTCAGTGTATCGTTCGTGCATAACCTGCGCAAAATACAACCGAAAGGGTTACACACCTCTGATGGGAAATTTACCCGCAGAAAGAGTAACGCCGAGTAGAGTTTTCTTCACTACAGGTATAGATTTTTTCGGCCCTTTTTTCATACATTATAAATTACAGCGTGGCTCACGCCCACAAAAAGTCTATTGTCTCGTCTTCGTTTGTTTCGCTACCAAAGCATGCCATTTTGAGGTATGTAATGACATGTCTACTGAGACCTTCTTGCAAGCATTAAAGAGATTTATTGCACGAAGAGGGGTCCCCAGTAGAATATTTTCCGACAATGGCACCACCTTCGTGGCAGCCAACAAAGTTTTAAAAAGTGAATTAAACATTATTCAAAATAATTTATCGAGTGAAGCAGCAAAGCGATATTACGCCAACAATGGCATCGAGTGGTCATTCATTCCACCTTACAGCCCTAACCAAGGGGGACTTTGGGAGTCTGGAGTCAAGGCCTGTAAAACATTGTTAAAAAAGGTGATTGGCAGTCAAATATTAACTTTATTAGAATTTCAAACCTTATTGTGTCAGGTAGAAGCAGTACTGAATTCCAGGCCGCTTAACCCACTCTCCTCAGACGTTGACGATTTGAATTACTTGACACCGGGACATTTCCTGATAGGCAATGCTCTTGTGGACACAACTTCTTCGTCCGACTCTGTATCTCACTTAAAATTATCTTCTAGGTATAAGTTACAATGTGAGTTATACCAACAATTCTGGAGGAAATGGTCTTCTGATTACCTCCACACTCTTCAGCAAAGGCACCGTTTCAAACGAGATGTTAAAAACATAGAATTAGGACAGTTAGTCATGATTCATGATAAGAAGTTATTTCCCACTCAATGGTTAATGGGTAGAGTAACGCACTTACACACCGGTCAAGATGGAGTAGTGAGAATAGTTTCACTTAAAACCAAGTTAGGCGAAATGAAAAGACCAGTAGTTAAGCTTACACCTCTCCCCATAGAAACCAATAGTGAAACAGTTTAATTGCTAATAGCTTCCTTTACTATAGTTTTATTTTGTCATCTTTCATATTTATCCTTTACATTTTTAGTAACAAGTGTTGGAAAGCCCCAGACTTTCCAAGAAGAGGGGTTATGTTCACGCCGAATAAACCCTCTTAAAATTAATTGATTTTAAAGCACGAGTTTTAAATCTCGCGCGCTGCGAATTCATTTTCCTTCATAGCGAAATGAGTTGCTACATTCCGACTCGTGGCTTGCATCTCAAGACCAAAGCGTAGCTCGCCATTTTGGATCTGTATTCCTCCATTATTCAAAGAGATAACTTGAAACTTTTCGTTGTCCAAAAATTTTCCTCTTTGTTTTTTTTTCATTAAGCACATTTATTATATTCACCGGTTTTTCATTCGCTCTTGATTTTCAGACGATTGAAATATTGGAATAGATTTATATCTAGTTCCAATTAATTTAAAAATATCTATTAATTCTCTTAGAGAGCTGATATTTTCCCATCGCCATTTGTTTTCGGATATTTTGCATACTGCAAAAAACTTGCTTTGTGAATTTTAACATTGAGTTATCTTAATAACTTCAGATATTTTACATCTGGAAAGGTTCTATTTCAGATAAAGGCCACTGTCTGAAATATTTTTTGAAAAACTGGATTTTCGAAATCCACATTAATCCATGTAACAAAAGATCATTATTATACATTTATCCAGAGGAAACAATCAGAATTGATGGTAAAATCTTTGTAAAACCCAAGTAAGGAGATTTTGAACTATTATCAAACAGAGCCATATAAAAAAGGTATTATTTTTTTTTAATTTAATGTTAAAGCACTAAATATTTTATTATACTGTTTAACTCGATTCAAAGAGAGTACATAAATATTTTCTTATAGGAATTCAATATTCCAAAGGTTCCAATTATTTCTGTTCATTTAAAATTAGTTTTAACCCTAGAACTATATTTCTGTTTATTTACAAAGTTAAATAATCGTTTAATCTAACCATTTAGGAAGGTTATTTTTTATTTCCTCTAAATAAAAAATAGTTTTTCTAAAGTTTATATTTCTAAAAATAATTTATTATATTTAAAATAGATTTATTTTCTTTCAAAGCTCATTCTGTTTTTTGCATTTTGTTTTATTTTTTTACTTTATCTAATTTTCAATCATAATATTATTATAACTAACTATTTTGTTGTTCTGAATCATTGTTGAGTTTTTTGTCCTTTCTGTTAATAAATCGGTTTGATGATCTCATCAACTTGTTAAAATATATAAATTAGCACCTTCATTTGTTTTTTAAAACCAACCCCAAGTTCCTTTTAACTAGCGGTAAGTCTAAAATATTTAACCAAGTCAGAATAAGGCATTCTTGGATGGGATCCTCGCCTGCAGATTATATATATTAATTCTAAATAATTCCTTCAAAGTGGAAGGGGATTGAGACTCGTGCATAATAAAAAACCGAGAGGAGATTAATTCGCTTCATCCAGGTTAATTAATTAACCAAAGGAATTAAGATCCCCCCCTTCTCTTTTTATGTTAAGCGGGAGTTATTTGGTGGCGACATACACGGTCATTTCAAATCTCTAGATTTGATCTAAAGGAGTCTAAGAGAAATCTTAGTCTCGAAGCGTTAACACCCTCCATATTTTACACGCACCCCCAATTGAGTCGCTAAACTCTCCATTGAAGTGAAGCTCCCAAGATCTGGAGCTAAACTCACGAGTGATTATTTTCAATGTCTTGAAAAGATCTTTAGAGTTGTTATGCTCAGCATGCTTTTGAGCGTTTGAGCATAATTCTTTATAGTAGCTATTTTTATCTCTTCGACATGCTGCTTGAATTTTCTTGTTCATTTGTTTGATCACGAATCCATTATTTCCATTAGATTTTAAAAGGCGCCTTTCTTCGATCAGCAGCATTGTTTCATCAGTAATCCAAGAATTTCTTTTCGTTTTATTTGATTTTATATCTACCGCACTTTTAATAAGATCTTTTGTTGTTGTCCAGATCTCATTAGCAGAAGACATAATATTATAGTTATGCCTGGAGTTGTTGCAAGTTATTTTCTTAAGGAATTCTTCGGGGTTGGATATCTTGAATTTTGCAGAAATACTTTGGATGTTGCATTTTTTTAATTTCAGACAAAACTCTCCCACAAGCAGTTGATGGTCGGAACCACATTCCGCGCCTGGAAACGTTTTTACATTGCGCATCGAAGACCTCCATCTCGTTCTTATGAGAATGTAATCAATTTGATTGCGATGGCATCCATTAGGGGATACCCAAGTGTAAAGGCGGCGTTTATGGTGCTGGAATGTTGTATTTGTAATCGTGAAGGAGTTATCCAGACAAAATTGGATAAGTCTTGTACCTCGTTCATTTCTCTCTCCAAGACCGTATTTTCCTACAACATTCCTTATATGAACATCTTCATTAGTTGATCCTACTTTGGCATTAAAATCACCCGCGATTGTTATAATCTCCCGATCTGGTATGCTTTGAATCACAGACTCCAGCTCATTGTAGAATTCATTTATTACCTCCTCCTCAGCAGCAGCAGTGGGAGCATAGATCTGTATAATATTTAAAATGAAAGGTGTGGTGTTCATCCTCAACAAAATGATCCGGCTGTTTATAGGTCTATATGAAATCACGCATTTAGATAGTGCTTGGTCCACCACAATAGCGACGCCATTCCTCGACAGGGTGTCCTCTCCCGAAAAAAGATCATGGACCCACTTGAGTCACTGAAATGTCCTCTGCCCTTCCAATGGGTCTCACATAATCCCACAAGAGAGACGCCGACGCGTTGCATCTCCATCTCAACCATCTGCAACTTCCCCGGCTGCAGCAGCCCTCTCACGTTCCACGTTCCAATTCTCACTGGTTTTCTTATTGCTCTCGTCACAGCTGACCTCCCCTGATCAAGCAGGTTAAAATCATCTTTGAGCAAAAGTTCACCGATTGCACAACCATAGGGTTCACATACCACTCGCAGGGATTTCAACTGAGTGGTTTGTCTGAGAAATGATACGAAATTCGCTTTGTTCTCAGGACAGATATCTAAATGTCTAAAATCGACCGTTTCGATATTCGGACTGTATCTCAGTATTAATTCGAAAATTGATTTCACAATTCCTTGATCACCTATATATTGTTCAAAGCCTAGAAATTTTGTATTCTCGTCAAGGAAAATATGAAGACATCTCAAGCAGTTGTCTTCGCTAAGATCTTCTTCAAACGAGAGGAACCTCTCCAGCAATTTGTATTTCTTCACAGGGAGGATAGAATTAACAATTTTCCTCTTATCATCCAATTCAGCGTTTTCTTCCAGCCCCTTCAGGAGAATTCTGAACACCTCATCCAGGAACGCATCGTTGAATCTTTCTGTTCGATAAGACATTATGAAATCTGAAACATAGAAGAAGGTCCCCATACAAAAGACGAATTAATTATTGTGTTCCTATTTATGTTATAATAAAAAAGAAATAATCTCCAATATATCTTGCCCAATTTGCCATTGTACCCAACTAAACTCAATTCGGGCAAAAATGAATAATAATAAAATTACTATATGAAGGAAAATGTGTCAATCAAAACTAATCATGGTGGAATATCAGAAAAATAATACAAAAACTTTAAAAATAATAATAAGCTGAAATTTGGTAAACTAATATGTATTTGAAGGGCCCCCGCGTGCACGTGTGCAGGATGTGCCCGGCACATTAATATTTATATACCCATAATGTGTTACTCTTTAGGTAGTTGTTCCGCCAAATGCGTTTTCTTAGGATTTTTTGAAATTTATACAGATTATTATTTAAATACTTCATATGCATCGATTGGTGGCAAATCGAAATTTATGAACAATACAGTTCCGGAGATATTAAATTCCGAAAATCGAGTTTTTGAGGCTCTTTAACATTGCACTATACGGGATATCGGAAAGTTTACAAATACATATTTAATTATAATTAAGAAACCCTTCTTACCATTTTTAAAAAAAACTAAACCAACATTAAACAATAACTAATACATATTTTAGGAGAATTTTGATTTATAGTTACAACACAGATTCTGAGATAATAAGGAATAAATAATGAAAAATGTATAAAAAAATTTATTTAACCAGCGAAAGATGCACGCGCTAGATTTTTTCAAAATTATAATTATTAGATTATTTTCTACTTTATAGAACTATTTAAAATTCTTGAATTTAAAAAAAGATAGTTAAATTGTATTTCTATAATAAAAATGGAACATTTTTTTGTTGTAGACAGAATTAAAATGGTCTTAATTTATGCGGTGAATACACTCTGGAATGTCTCAGAAAAGTGAGGTAAAATTATTAAATTATAAATTATTATTAAATAATTTATTTAATAATTAAATATATTTTCATTATTATTTGATAATTAAGTTGAATATTTGTTAAGAATAATTATTGTTTGGATTTTTTGAGATCTAATTATTGATTTAATATTTTGTTTATTTGATGTCGTATAAAAAATAGTTCTAATGAAAGTTGTTCTTTTTTTTATAGATAAAGAATACGTACAGAAACATATAGGTTTCAATTTAAAAAATAGAACTTGACCTCGAAATACCCTTGAAAGATTGTTCTAGGTCGGCAGACAATAGCGTAGTTTAGTTTCCCCTTGATATAAATAAACTTTTATTTGAAACTTTTCTCCATATAATGCACTGTTTTTTGAGTTATAAGATTGTCTCAAATAAAAAAAAACTCACCCCGTATATGTTTTTTGGGCGCTGAATCGGAATCTGACGTCTCCTTCCAAAATTTCGTAACGCAACATTGTAGAAAATGCAAAAAAAAAAAGGTGAACTTTTCCATTTTCTGGCGGGTTTTCTCTTATAACTCGAAAACTATCAACTTTTCGTAAATAACCTTCCTATTCAAAATGAAAGTTCATAAAATTTCCTACTAATTTTATTTTTTAGGTTTTTTTGTTCTCCGAACAACCGTTCGGGCTGAAGCGCAAAATCCATGTTTACTAACAAAGAACTATTACTAACAGATAAACGAGTGGAAAAACTCCTGGAAGAAATGAAGGATGTCTTTAAGACAATTTAATATGGAGAAGTACAAAAAATATAGTCAGACATTGAAAGATCAACTTTTTCAACAAATTACACTGAAGTGCATAAAAATCGATCCTCCAATAAAAACTTTATTAAATAGTAAATCATTTTTAATTTTTACTTTATCCAATTCAAAGCATGGGGAAAGTATTGTAATCGGTCTCGCGGCACGTGGAGGAATCGACTTAAAATCAAAAAGACTGAATTCTTTTTTGGTAAACAACTCAATCTATATCAAAACCAGACGGCAATTATAAATATTGGTGATGAACAAAGAGAAGCCAAAATAAAAAAAGGTGTAAGACAAGGATGTGTGCTGTCACCCATGATTTTCAACTTATACATAGAAGAAGCGATTAAAGAATTCAAAGACAAAATTGATACAGGTATAGAAATCCAAGGTCAAAAGATCGCTATGTTAAGATTTGCCGATGACATTGCCCTTCTAGGAAGCAATAAAAAAGAATTAGAGGACGCCTTGAATGGAATTAACCAAATCCTAATAGAAGAAATCAAAATGAAAATAAACAAGAATAAAACCAAGGTCCTAGTATGTACAAAAAAGAACAAACGAGACAGGAATGCATCAAAATTAACCAAGAAAACCTAGAAGGAGTTAAGGAATTCCGCTACCTAGGAAGTAAAATAACATGGGATGGGAGGAGCGAAAACGAAATTAAATCAAGAATTGCCCAAGCAAAAATGGGGTTTAATTCAAAACAAAAACTACTATGCTCCTCCTCAATCAGCTTAGCAAACAGGAAGTTGCTATTGAAGACATATGTATGGAGCATAGCCATGTACGGGTGTGAAACCTGGACAATTAGAGAAGCGGAGAGAAAGAGATTAGAGGCTTTCGAAATGTGGTGCTACAGAAGAATGACGAATATCAAATGGATGGATAAAATTACAAATGAAGAAGTTCTTGGAAGAATCGGAGAAAGAAGAACCTTGTGGAAGAGTCTGAAGAAGAGAAGAGGTCAGATGATGGGGCACACACTGAGACATGGGGGACTGCTTAGGGATATCTTGGAGGGGGAGGTGGGAAAGAAAAGAGGGAAGGGGAAGAACCAGATTAGAATATTTCAACCAAATAATTGGGGATATGGGATGCCAGACATTTAGAGAGGTTAAACAGCTGGCGGGGGACAGAGTCGAGTGGAGACGGATTGTTGCATCAAACCAGTCTTAGGACTGTATACTCAATGATGATGATGATGATGTTCACGTTTTCATTAGAGGTTGCCATTAATAGTCAAAACATCAAAAATGGAATGCAATAATATTATAATTAATATAAGAATCGATTACTATTTTTGATTTTAGGTCGATTTCTCCATGCAATGGTTAGCAATAATAATCGAAGCTTCAAAAACCTAATGTAGAGTTGTTATTCCTCAACTATTAGATGAGAATCGTAGGCTATTTTTTATTTTAAGTCTATTCCTCCATGTCTTCAGCAATGATTACTAATGTCAAAAATCCAATGTAGAATGGTTATTTTTCGAGTATTAAATGAGAATGGATTTTTTTTTAAATGTTAGTTTATTCAGCAAAATATTTATATATTATACATATGATTGATACAATTTGATGGCTGTATATGTATATAATTAAGTAATGGAGAGGGATTCAGCCAATGGGTAGCCTCTGCTGAATAAAAAACTCCCAATTATAGAAAACGTTTCGGCTTTAATTAAATAATGCCATCATCAGTTCCTAAGAGCTGAAAAAAGCGATAGAGCACACATGTAAAATTACAATAAAAATTTTTTACAAAAAAATCCAAACTTGTTAATTACAAAATTATATCTTACAGTATTAGCGACACAATTAATTTTATAAATAAATTGTCCGCAGGCAGAGTTGTTGTGGATTTTATCATAATATATACAAAATTATATGAATTACAAAATGGTACATAAATCTTGGTGTGCTCTCACTTGATATGCGCAACGTCTCAAGTACAAATATAGCAAATTTCAATTTCATTCAATTAATAATAATAATAATTATGAGGACATTGATCTAATTAGGATCACTGACCCCTCACAAACATCTCTTAATTAAAAGATTTCTCAAAATAATTAACAAACATTAAGAATAACAAAAATTCGAATTCAAAATGACAATATATAAAAATAAAAATAAAAAATATAAATTTTTTCCTTCTCTACCTTTTTTACAATTCTTTCGCCCCTTTCTCAATGTTTATTATACCTGGGCATCAGTATTTGTCAATATTGACAAGTAAGCATTGCTAAGCCCAATGCAATCAGTTTGAAAATTAAGAGCCCTTTGCCCATATGTCTTAATAAAGCATTTTTCGGCCAGCATACGCTTATAATTGTTCCCCAATCTCATCAAGATGACAGCATCATCAAACTCAAATCCATGGGAGGTGTCGAAAATTTTTATTGTAATTTTACATGTGTGCTCTATCGCTTTTTTCAGCTCTTAGGAACTGATGATGGCATTATTTAATTAAAGCCGAAACGTTTTCTAAAATTGGGAGTTTTTTATTCAGCAGAGGCTACCCATTGGCTGAATCCCTCTCCATTACTTAATTATATTATACATATGATTTTTTATTAGATCCCCTAACATTTTGGGATCTACCTACTATTGATGTATTTCATTTAACCCACATTTGCCTAGGTTATTTTTTTATTTACATTTATTTATTTTTTATGATTTTAACATTTTTTTCGGATGAAGGAAATATTTACAATTATTATTTTTTATTTTTTATTGCAAGGAAAAAGCTGGGAAACCTTGCAATTTTATATTAAAAAAAATAAAAATAATTTTTAAGAAAAAAATAAAATCCGACTTCAAAAAATTAAATGCAACAAATAAAATACACTAAAAGGTATAAAATAATTATTATCTTATTTAGTTACAACTAAACGACGAAATATTAACATGAAATTACTTTTTGAAGTCGGTGCCAAACAAACTATACCTATAAGCGAGCGTACCCGCCAAACGTACTAAGTAAGATCCGTCGAGTGCGATTCATAAAAGGTATATGTTTGGCACCGACTTCAAAAAGTAATTTCATGTTAATATTTCGTCGTTTAATTGTAACTAAATAAGATAATAATTATTTTATACCTTTTAGTGTATTTTATTTGTTGCATTTAATTTTTTGAAGTCGGTTTTTATTTTTTTCTTAAAAATTATTTTTATTTTTCTCTTTTTAGTGATGTCATTAATGGTGATCATATCATCAGAACTTGACCAAATTAATATGACACCATCCCTAAGACACCCCTTTCGGATAAAAAAAGAACCATCGAAATCGGTTCATAAACAAAGGGTTAGGTCTAAACACACCTAATAAAAAAGGTCTAATACCTATGAAAAAAAATCGAAAAAAAATGGGACCAATCGGAAGCTAGACTGGACCCAATGCAAAAAATTTTTTCAAAATCGGTTGACAATTGGCGGAGATATGAGGTAACATAGGCACAAAAAAAAAAAAAAAAAAAAATTCAGTCGAATAGAGAACCTCCTCCTTTTTTGAAGTCGGTTAAAAAAGAATGGCATCGAAATCCTTGAAAAAGGTATTCAAAAAGCCATTGAAAAATCTACCCCTAAATATAAAAGAAAAAATTCTGTTGATAAATTTCTGAATAGAAAAATCAAACAGTTACAGAAAACAAAGAGTTTCCTGATAACCGAAATCAATAGATTTTATAGACAAAACCTTAATAGACAATCAAACGAATTTACTGACCTTAAACAATTGTTATCTGAGGTGAAAAGAAAATTATATTATGAATTCCAACGCTCGGAAAATAACTTCTGGGAAGAAAAGATAAAAAATATACCAGTTAACGTTTCATCAGAAACATTCCCGCAACTTAATAACATTTTCAGAAAAAAGAAATTACAACAATTCCAGAAATTATTAAAATTCCGAGCAATAAAGTTGAAATCATAAGAAATATTGACTTAAACCCAGATAATATAGACAAAGACGAAACAGGTAACTTTTTAATTGCAGACAAAGACGACAAATAAAATTTAGGGAACGCGGTGTTGGTTTATAGTGAAACATTGTTAAAATTAAATTAGGTTGGAGTTGGTGGTGTTTCACAAGGAGAAAAATTAAAATACAAAGATTTTTTTAGTTTACTCTATATATTTCGAGCTCTTAACTCATCGTCAGGAGAACATTGACTAAAGATAACATGATATTTTGAACAGAATTTATTTTAATTTTAATATGATGGACAGTTATTTATGACATAGTGTAAATATGAAAGAATTATCAGAAGGATGGATGGAATGGCTTTAGAAAGCCGACTGACCAGATGTAGGGACAAAGGGCTGGGACAAAGAAAAGATATTTATATTTGAAAGTTGCCGAAAATTATGTATGTGTAATAAAGAAAGGCAATAAACTATAGAATGCAATGAGGGTGCATAGCGAAAATTTAATCTCTCATTTTCTATTTAAAAAAATAAATAAAATTAAAAATTAAAAATAAACCCACCACACACCCTCATCGCACTCCAATTCAAATTAAATATCATTGATTAAGATGTCAATTATTGGTGAAGTTTTGATGTCTGTTTGATTGTTCAAGATGTTTTGATTAAGGTGTATGGCCTTTTTAATTTCAGCTGACTCCAATAAATCCAATTTCCTACTTTTTGGAATAAAATGTAAAGGGAGGGGGTTGGTCGATGAAGGTGAATGGTTGTGGTCAAACAAATGATCTGCAAAAGCCGAGGTATAACTAAGAGGGGGGCATTTGGGTTCAAACTATTCACCTGTAGATTGCGAAGAGATCTCATATGTTCAACGTGGCGTTGATTGAAAGATCTGCCCGTTTGCCCGATATAAAATGATTGACAGTCATTACATTGCAATTTATATACACCGCTCATTGTTGTTGGTTTTATTATATCGATTTTATTGTTAACCAATATGGATGAAAGGTTGTTTCTGTTATAGAATGCGGGGGTGATATTAAGTTTGCGAAACATATTAGCTATAGGGTAGCTGAGTGGAGAATGGAAATAAAGTTTTTTAAAGTTTTTTCTTTTGTTGGGATGATGGAATATAAAGGGGGCTGTTATTTTATAAATTACCTTTTTCTGAATATTGTCGATCAAGTGTCGGGGGTAATTGTTATTATCTGTGACTGTCTTCAAGAAGGATGAATATATTCGAAAAATGGAAGATTTCATCTCGCTGAGTGATACAACTACACTAACTATTGATCCAACACCAAAATATCAAAATAAAATTATACAGGTATTGAAAGAATTATCAGAAAATCTATTAACAAAAAACGAATCCTTCTATCTCAAATCCATGAACCCAAAAATCCCAATTCTATATGGCCTTCCAAAAATCCATAAAATTAATATTCCCTTCAGACCTATAGCCTCTTACGTCAATGCCCCCGCCTATAAAATTTGTAAATATTTGAATAAGGTGTTATATGAATTCTTCCACCCTAAACATTCGGTTAAAAATTCAATTGAATTAGTCAACTCCCTTAATAAAATCCAAGCCAATAATTCATACAAATTAATCTCTTTCGACGTCAAAAACCTTTTCCCATCTATCCCCATCACAGATCTAAAAAATATTATTGTTAACTTTTTAAACTCAAACATACCAGACTCCAAAAAGAGATCCGATATCTTGAAATTAATTGACCTTTGTTTAGACCAAAATTACTTTTTATTTAACAACACCATTTACAGGCAAAATAATGGACTTCCTATGGGTAGTCCTCTTAGTCCCCTACTAGCTGAAATATATATGTCCCACTTTGAAGATACTATTTTAAATCGTGAAAATAAGTTTTTTGAACGTATCAAGTTTTGGAAACGATATGTAGACGATATTTTAGTAGTTTGGTCCGGATCTGTGAGACAATTAAATGCATTTAATGAAAAACTAAATTCAATCAACCCCAAAATTCAATTTACAACAGAAATAGGCAATAAGTCAATTCCTTTCTTAGATCTTCGGATTTCCATAATCAACAACCACTTTGAATATCAAATCTACCGAAAACCTACTTTCACAGACACTATAATTCCCTATGATTCTAACCACCCCCTCAACACTAAATTATCTGTTTTCTACTCAATGTTCAATAGATTAGAAAACATTCCTTTAACCTTAGAACACTATAACCATGAATTAGCTATCATCCACAAAATAAGCGATAATAACAATTACCCCCGACACTTGATCGACAATATTCAGAAAAAGGTAATTTATAAAATAACAGCCCCCCTTTTATATTCCATCATCCCAACAAAAGAAAAAACTTTAAAAAACTTTATTTCCATTCTCCACTCAGCTACCCTATAGCTAATATGTTTCGCAAACTTAATATCACCCCCGCATTCTATAACAGAAACAACCTTTCATCCATATTGGTTAACAATAAAATCGATATAATAAAACCAACAACAATGAGCGGTGTATATAAATTGCAATGTAATGACTGTCAATCATTTTACATCGGGCAAACGGGCAGATCTTTCAATCAACGCCACGTTGAACATATGAGATCTCTTCGCAATCTACAGGTGAATAGTTTGAACCCAAATGCCCCCCTCTTAGTTATACCTCGGCTTTTGCAGATCATTTGTTTGACCACAACCATTCACCTTCATCGACCAACCCCCTCCCTTTACATTTTATTCCAAAAAGTAGGAAATTGGATTTATTGGAGTCAGCTGAAATTAAAAAGGCCATACACCTTAATCAAAACATCTTGAACAATCAAACAGACATCAAAACTTCACCAATAATTGACATCTTAATCAATGATATTTAATTTGAATTGGAGTGCGATGAGGGTGTGTGGTGGGTTTATTTTTAATTTTATTTATTTTTTTTAAATAGAAAATGAGAGATTAAATTTTCGCTATGCACCCTCATTGCATTCTATAGTTTATTGCCTTTCTTTATTACACATACATAATTTTCGGCAACTTTCAAATATAAATATCTTTTCTTTGTCCCAGCCCTTTGTCCCTACATCTGGTCAGTCGGCTTTCTAAAGCCATTCCATCCATCCTTCTGATAATTCTTTCATATTTACACTATGTCATAAATAACTGTCCATCATATTAAAATTAAAATAAATTCTGTTCAAAATATCATGTTATCTTTAGTCAATGTTCTCCTGACGATGAGTTAAGAGCTCGAAATATATAGAGTAAACTAAAAAAATCTTTGTATTTTAATTTTTCTCCTTGTGAAACACCACCAACTCCAACCTAATTTAATTAAAGACGACAAACTAAATGTAATGGGATCACACTTTGAACTCATGCATTTACAAAACAAAGATTTAGGATCAGAGGAAAGAAGCAAAAGAATTGAAAAAACTTATAATGAGCTTAAGAACGAGATCTATAGAGACAAATCTCTTCAAAATTTTTCCATAGACAATAATGCATTAGACCCAACTTCTTGGAACAATGAATACCCCTTAACAAATTATAATGAAACAAAAAATATATTTCGGAAACTCAATAACAAAAAGAGCACAGGTATAGATGGAATTCCCAACATTATCCTTAAAAACCTTCCAAAGAAAATAATAGGATATTATACTATTATCTTCAACAATTCACTAAACAATTGCTATTTTCCGGTAAAATGGAAGAAAGCAAAAATAATCCCGATCCCCAAACGAGATAAAGACCCCTCCGTGTTATCCAACCTCAGACCCATTAGCCTTCTCCCAAACATCGGCAAAGTATTCGAGGTTATCATTAACAAAAAGAATAATTTCGGCCACCCAAGAGCTAGACCTTCTACCTGAAAGCCAATTCGGATTCAGATTTAGACATTCTTGTTTTATTTATTTGTTGTTGATATATTTATTTATTATGTATATAGTTATTTATTATTTATTTTTAATTTATTGTTGTAATTATTTATAAACTCATGGTAGACTGGCTACAATGGAATTCATTCCAAGGCCATTAGGGGGAGAGAAGAAAAAAAAAAAGAGAAGACATTCTTGCATACATGCAGTCACGAAATTGGTATCGGATATATGCTGGTTGCTAAATAATAATCAATGTGTTGGAGCATGCCTTGTCGATACAGAGAAGGCATTCGACTGCACATGGAGGGAAGGCCTAATCGCCAAGTTATTAAAAATCCACCACATGAATAGAGATTTAGTAAAAATGATCTTCAATATGACCGATGAAAGAACCTTTGTCATTGCAGACAAAGGATCTGAATCATCCATCATATTTAAGGTCAGCCAAGGCATTCAGCAGGGCACAGTCACCTCCCCCATTTTATATAACATTTTATTCCCGAGGGGGTGAAAAACAACCCCTCTGACATATAATTAAAAATATTCCATTCCATCGGATTTAATAGATGACACCATCTTATGATTTTCTAGTATGTGATTATTTCTAAAAATTTTAAAAATAATTTGCCATTAAATAAAGTTTTTATTGCTATCTGGCTCGATTTTTTTGAATCTTACTCTATATAAAAATATTAAAACCAACATAGGAGCCGAAAACTATCTACTGAATTAAATTGAAAGTTTTTTTGTCGAGAGTGGCAGAATTTTTATATATTGAAGGAGACAATAAAAGAGTGTGTCTTCTGCTGGAATTATCGTTATAAATAATTAGTTATAATTCCAGCAGAAGGCACACTCTTTTATTGTCACCTTCAATATCTACTGAATAATATACATAAAGAAAAGACTAGAGAAATAGAAAATCCCTAGGTTGGCTACATTTTCCACAAACCCCTCACCACTACAGTCACTGTACTTGTTTTACAGCTCTTAACCGTACAATGTGGTGAAATGTATAACAATAGCTAAAATTGAAATATTTTAAAATAATAATTAATTATAAGAATTTTGCTGGCTTGGTGTGTACTGGATATATTAATTTTTTATTGTTAGGATAAATAAACTGAATTTGCTTCTTTCCAGTAATTTATTTTGTTTTTCAAATGGTTATTCCAAATATTTCGAGAGCGTTCTCAGCATCTCTTCCTCAGTGGAAACTGTGGGACCACACAATAGGCAAGTCAGTGAGTTGTTATAATTACAGGTGTCAAAAAAGTACTCACCCACTCCCCCACCAATGTGCCGACTCCATCAGTTTGTACAGAACATTGATAAAAAGCTCGATCACACAACACACACATACATATATATACAAATTTAAAATGAGACAACATACGGATATACAATTATTTACATCTCTTTATAATAAAGTCCAATGAAATTTAAAAATCGAAAAATGGTCAGCACCAGAGCTGGTTTAAATTTAACTAACTAATTACTGTTAATGACCAGTCGAGGGAAGGTCAACGACCACAAAATTGTCTACTCTTTCTGGCACGCGCAATTAATTAATAAAAAAGCGTAAATGTTTGTTTATCAGTATTTTCTTATGGCGTTGTCACGTTCAACTATCGTCAGTAAACCGACTTTACAGACAACCGATTTTTTACTTATATTTTTATTTACTTGCTAAAATTTTCTGAATTAATTATCATTTAAAAAAAATAACCTAAAAAATAACACACGTGTCTTATTTATTTTATTTTTGTATTGTGAATCAGTGGGGAATTGTAATTTTTGTAACTTATAAAATTAATAGAACCATTTGTAATAATTTACGGTTTCATTTTTATTTACAATATTAAATTATTATTTGTTTTAAATTAATAAAAAAAAAAATTATATTTAAATTCCAAAAAAGGTGTTTGTGCATGATAATTTAAATGATTGCAGTTTTATAATAAATATAGTGAATAATAAAATATATTTGTAATTAAATTAAAAAGTAATTAAAATGTTAGTTAGGTACCTACTTACTTGAAATGATAGCTGAATAAAAAAGATCCAAACGTTGTTTGCAGAAAGACGATGTTTTTCTCTCCAAACCTCGAAAGCGTGTAAAAATAAAATAAATGTTAAATTTTATCTCTACTGATGCTAGCTAAACACAATAGGTAGTGACTATTACTGACCCGTATACTGAGAATGGTTTAAATTTCTAGTCTAGATCTCCTTATATAGAGTGCGCATGCGTGATATTCATTTTCTATTTGGCCACAGATGTCGCTGCTGATTTCGCGCTCTTTTTAAATAATTTTTGAAAATAAAATATACATTCTAAATTCCAATTACATTCTTTATATTAATTATTTATTTAATTGATAAAATAAATAAATTTTTGAAAATGACAAATTAATGGAGATTTCAATTTTTATTTACTATAAAGATCCATTTTGTAATTATTTCAAACGATCAAAAACAGGACAAGAATTACCCCTGAGAGCCTAGAGACACAGATATATATATACGAGGTTCTCAGCTTTTTTCTCGCCATAAAGTATTCCAAATACTTAATTAATAATTTCCACTTTGTAAAAAAAATTTTGTAAATAATATTGTATATGAAAAAAAAATATATAAAAAATAAAAAAATGCAATAACCCCGAATGTCATCCAAGGCAATGTGGGTTAAATGTAATATATTAGTGCTAGATCCCAAAATGTTAGGGGATCTAAAAAAATAAACATATGTATATTAATTTGGCTGAATAAACTAACATTTTAAAACAAAAAAAGATATATATATATACTATTATATTGATTGATTATCACAATATTTTATCATAGCTGAATGGTGGTAAATTAAATATTTTATTACATATAATTTATTGTTAATATTTACGTTATTTTTTAAATTAAATCTTTACCGAATAAAATATTAAATTAAATTAAAAATTGTTAATAAATTTATGAGAAATTAAAAATAAAGTTGGGCCCAAAGTAATTGTATTAATGGGGGGGGGGGGGGCAGAATGTTTAAAAAAGATAAGATTAATTTTTTGTGGATTCTTAAATAAATAATTAATAAACACCTGGGAAAATAGATAGTGTGTGTGGAAATCAATTAATTATATTATATACTTATATATCTGTGTCTCAGCCTCAAGGTTGAGTTGTTTGCCATGAAAGAATTTAGTCTTTTTGATTTTAAGTAGTAAAATGGTAACAACCCATTTTCGCACATTGTTGAACAAAGAATCGAATTTAGAAGTATGTTTTTTTATGCATAGTAGAGTTAAAAAATCTTAAATCTGAACTTTTTCAAAATTTATTAATTTAATAACTTAAAAATAGGAAAGAGATTAACCAGACAAGCCAAATATAGAATAAATTTCGTAAAAATTAGTTTATTTTTCATATTTAAAGAGAAGCTGGCTTAAGCCGAGATTATCTAAAGTCATTCGTGGTATATGAGCTTTGGGGCCCAGTTCTGAATATAGTCAGGGGAGTGAGATTGAACAGGGGTCAAACACCCTCACTTAACAAAATAGAACATTATGATTGGCGATGTCCCTTAGAAGGGATAGAAAAGGGGACACGATTGAAAACGCATAAAAGGATCAACACGGAGAAATAGAGAGACTTCCTTTTACACTCTTACATTACATCACTCTTTTTTTTTTATTCTATCCTCTCTCTATTATTCTATCCTCTCTATTATTCTATCCTCTCTATATTATACCTCTATCCATATTACTTACATTACGGCTCTTTTACGCTACATCTCTCTTACATTATACTCTCCATATTATACACTCTCTATATTACTCGATCTCACGAGTATATTTCTTCTTCCTGGAGTCGTTTTTGCGGGCATTTTCATTCATCCACTTGCGAGCCCCTCCATTGGCACTTCTATCATTAGCACGATAGCTAATTAAACCGCATGGGCAAGAATATCTGTCCGGCTCTCGTGAAGACATCACGGAAGATTATCAAAAAGGCGAGACTCCAGGCCCGTTACACACTCTTCGACGTGGCAGTCTACGGAACCTGAGCGAGTGGTGGCCACGGCACAGCTAATGCTGTTTGAAGTACTTTGAACCGAGCAGCACACCTCAAGAGCAAACGTAATTAATCATACTTTCTTCGAACGATCTCCGTTCACACATTAAAGACATCCAATCATTTAATTCTTTCTGACTGTTAAATTCACCAAGGACCTCAATAAATTATATACTATAAATTGAATTCTTGATTATCTTTCACTGTTAAGAAAATTTCCCCATTCTCCTTTGCAGCTAGAATTCATTTAAGTATTTTTATTTTATTTTTGCCTATTTAAAAATTATATTTTTTATTATTTTTTTTTGTAAATTCATTGTATCAGATTAACTTCAGTAAAGTAGAATTTGAAACATAAGAGTAAATTCAGTAGTTTATCAAACTAGTACAACGAGATACACTGAGTTACACCACCACCTCCACGTCGATAAAGGTTAGTATTCTCACACTCCAGGAATATTCCCCTTAAACGTCCCCTTACAGAACTAATTTCCCTACCCCTCCAAACACCAACCCTCCCTAACCCCATTGCAGTAGATTCTTCCACATGCCGCGCTGGTCAATAAAAATGCACATTGCACAATCCGGAAATAATTTTAATTGACGTTAAGCATTCCAAATAAGAGTTATATGAGTTTTCGACGGTTTCTGGTGCTAAAAACTACGAAAATTTTGGGCTTTTTTATATTTTGCTTATAACCCGAAAATCATGCGTCCTACAGAAAATTTTACTCTTATCAAAATGAAAGAGCATAACATTACGCGTCGAATAATCTACTTATAAGTTAAAATATCATCAGCCGTTTAGCAACAATCGATCGTCAAAATAGGCAATTTACCAAGTGAATTATGCTCATTAGGGGGTCACAAGAAACATCTCTACCAATTTTTGCGTCGCTAACCCCCAAATTGTTACCAATTGGTTAAAAAACGGGATTGCTACCATTCATCTTAATAATTGGACAACGGTAACTCGTGCCGCAATGTGGTTGAAAAAATTGGAGTTTTTCATTCCTAAAATGAAAACTACTTGTAGCGGCCCGTTCTTGCTCATGTGCCTCGAGCCTTGAGACACGGCCGCTAGATGACTCAGTCGGATCGTTGTGTCGTTTAGCATGAGGTGAAATATTATCACCCATGCTATATTAAAGCGACTCGATTCGACTGGAGTAGCGAACGGATTCGGACATTCGAATCTGGAGGGGCCGAACGCCAACCAGCAGCCCCTCCCTGCACACACCCTATATGAACACGCAACCTACAACCTGCACTCAACAGATTGTTAGGACCCCATCGACTTGATGGGGGGCACACAAGCACCACACAGCACTCACCTCACGAGAGCCCTAACAATACTACTCATCCTAGAAACTTGATACTTGTCTCGTTTTCGAAGAAATTTTGTTGTCTTGAAGTTTTATTTGAGCCACTTTTTTGTTAAATCTTTTAGATTAGAAGAATCAAGCATTTTCCAAGACGGGACATGATCCGAACTTATTGCGGCACGGGTTGTCAAATTAAGATGAAACTTTGCCAATCTCATTTTTTAGCCAATTGTCAACTATTATGGGGATCAGCACCATAATTCGAAAACTGGTTTATTTTGATCCCATAATGAGAATAATTCACTTTTCCGCAAAGTTGGTAAAACTGCCTATCTTTGACGATCAATTGTGGTTCAAAGGCTAAACTGATTTTAAGTTTCCCGTAGCATATTCCTCGAGAAATTCTATGCTCTTTCATTTTGGTAAGAGTAAAATTTTCCGAGATTTTTGAGTTATAAGCAAAAATCTGAAAAAAGTCCCAAATTTTCGTGGTGGCAAAAGGTCACCTTAAGATTGCATCGTATGAAGTTCAAATTTCACACACATGATTACACTTATAGGTTACCTGTAGTTTTGGCCCGTGGAAGAAAAGAAGGTGGTGGGCGTAATATTTAAATAAATTATAAATTTTAATATGAAGATTGATACATGATATTTAAATCAAAATCAAATTTAAATATTTCTAAATCGAAAGATGAAAATTATTATGTAATTAAAATGTATGATAAATTCACGAGATGTCGGTAACCACGTTCTTTTATTTTCAATATTATTTGCAAGTATTCTAAATTAATCAAAGGAGTTTTGGATATTTTAGGTAGCGCGGCTTTCAAAAGCTAATTCATTTATTCCATATATATAAAATTAAGGTTTTGTCTGAACATTGGTCCAAATCACGCCAAATTTTGGTTGCCCACGTTTCAAGCAAAGTTATGAACGAAAACACCCTCAACAAAATTCCTGTATGTCTGTCTGTCTGTACGTTTCCGTGGTTTCCGCGAAAATTTGCTCACGATTCACGTAAAAATGGCTGAAGAGATTATTATGAAATTTCAAATTTGCATCAGATGTCTTCTAACTTATGTTTATAGATATATAACGTTTTGATATTTTGACCCCAAAAGTGGGTTTGGGTGGGGTTCGTGGGTTGGGGGTGCAGGGGGCGTGTCACCTGGTTAGCAAGAGGGCCACCGAAGGCGGGCGTAGCAGCTAGTTATAACTATAATAACGTGATTCAAATATGAGTTTTGAAAAACCTATAAATTATACTTATACTTTCCTCCACAATTTCATAAATAAAACAGTATTTAGGCCTCAGCACATAATATGCCAGCTAATGTATGGAAAACAGGAGGGGTCCAGGGGCAGGGAGGGGCAGCTGCCTAAGCGCAGTGGTGGTAGTCCAGGTCTAGGGGGGCGTGTAAGACCATGGATGATAGATACATTGACAAAAAATTTAAATAAAAATTAATAGGGATAATTGGAATATAAAATGCTAGAAATGTTTTTACTCTGCATTTATCATATTATAGTTTAATATTGTTTCAATGAATAGAATGTTTTTTTCTCCAATTAATTTGTGTCCTACTTACTTTTCATTGTAAAAATTTGGTTACCTTAATTAAATAATCTCATAGCTTGAGTTGTTTACCAAAAAAGAAAGCTTGAGTTGTTTACCAAAAAAGAATTTAGTCTTTTTGATTTTAAGTCGATTCTTCCCGGTTTTCAGTAGAGGTTGCCATTAATAGTCAAAACATCAAACATGGAATGCAATAAGGTTATTCCTCTAGTATTAGATAATAATCGATTGTTATTTTTGATTTTTAAGCCGATTCCTCCATGTCTTCAGCAATGGTTACCAATAATAATCGAAGCGTCAAAAATCTAATGTAGAATTGTTATTCCTCAAGTAATAGATGAGAATCAATCGCTATTTTTGATTTTAAGTCGATTCCTCCATGTCTTCAGCAATGGTTACCAATATAAACCGAAACGTCAAAAATCCAATTTAGAATGGTTATTCCTCAAGTACTAGATGAGAATCAATCGCTATTTTTGATTTTAAGTCGATTCCTATGTGTCTTCAGCAATTGTTACCAATATAAACCCAAACGTCAAAAATCCAATATAGAATGGTTATTCCTCAAGTACTAGACGAGAATCAATCGTTATTTTTTATTTTAACTCGATTCCTCTATGACTTCACAATGGTTACCAAATAAAAACCGAAACGTCAAAAATCCAATATAGAATGGTTATTCCTCAAGTACTAGATGAGAATCAATCGTTATTTTTGATTTTAACTCGATCCCTCCATGTCTTCAGCAATGGTTACCAATAAAAACCGAAACGTCAAAATTCAATATAGAATGGTTATTCCTCAAGTACTAAATCAGAATCAATCACTATTTTTGATTTTAAGTCGATTCTTCTATGTCTTCAGCAATGGTTACCAATAAAAACCGAAACGTCAATAATTCAATATAGAATGGTTATTCCTCAAGTACTAAATCAGAATCAATCACTATTTTTGATTTTAAAGTTGCTATGGTTACTTATAAAATTTCCTCCCAAATGTTTATCATTTCACAGCGAGAAGCCTAACCATTCTTACTTAAGCAAGTTTAAATGAGCTATATTACCGATCAAATGAATAAATTTTAAAGTTTTTTTTTAAATTTTTGGTAAAATAAGGAATTTAAAAAAAAGTACTATTTACTCTAGAGTAAAGTACTTTAAAATATACTTTTACTAAAAACTTTATTTAACCTTTTTTGTTGTCCCCAAGATACTTAATTAGGATATTAAATTTCATCAAAATTCGTTAATTCATTTTCAAGATATTTAAAAAAAACTAAAAAAGTACCCAAATAAAGTACTAATGTTTGTGGGCCGATATGTACCAAAAACTAATCAGCGCTTCATTTTGTTAAAAGAATGGTAGGTTTTAAATTTCATTTTAATCGGTGCAAAGGTGTGGAAAAAATCGTGGACGAAAAAAACGATAACATCCATCCATCCATCCCCACGCACTTCCAAAAAAAATGGTACTTTTTGGCCTCTCGACGAGACCCCAGGTAATTTTTGGCAAAATCGTCACCTGCTAAAATTCAACCTAATTGAATACTACAATTTGTGACTTTAATTGAGTCCATGGGTTCCGTAGTCTATACCTGAGGACCCTTTGAAGTCCCGCTTGGCGCGCGAGCGATTACAATACTTTACCCATGCTTCGCATTGGATAAAATAAAAACAAATTGTTTAATATTAAAATCTATTAGCTGACTATTGCAATTTGAAATGTTCAGCTTGGCGCTGATTGGCTCCTGACACAATCGATGACGTCACAATAGCGCCAAACCAAAGGAATTTGAATTTAAAAACAGTACAGTGGAAATAATTTAACGCAAAAACGCTTAACACGAAATAATAATGCGATAAATAAATGACTAGGTATTTTTGCCCCCCCCCCCATTTTGGGTGGTTAGTTTTTCGATTTTTTAGACTTATAGAGGCTCACTGATTAAATATATAAAATTTGTTAAATGAATTTAACTTTAAAGGACATCATAGATATTAGTTGAAATATTTTTACATTGCATATCAGAGAGGTTCGTCCCCTTAGGAATCGAACCCAAGCGCTAACCTAACCTTGCCGGGCCAGTAGCCAAACCCTTAAGAGTTCTCTGATATGCAATGTAAAAATATTTCAACTAATATCTATGATGTCCTTTAAAGTTAAATTCATTTAATAATATTATATACTGGGTTGATTTTTGAAATAATTTCCATCTTTTTTCAAAAAAAGACACTCAAAAAGATACTTAAATCTTTGTTTTCACTGTAAAATCCATGGGTCCGTCACTGCTTTTAATCAAAATAGGTTAAATGAACATCGTATATCCTATTCATTTTTACTGATTTTTCAGTAACCGAATATGTAGATATATATATCGTTTAATTTTTTTGTTTTTTAATTCATCAAGGATATTTTTTTAAACTTGATAAGTCTTTCTCGAAATAGAAGTGAAACAGGAAGAAACACATTCAAAAAGGCCAAATTATATTATACCATTATAAGTATATGGGAAGATGAACTTTTTTAGCTATTTAATCTATCACATAAAAGACGCATATTTTGTTTTGCATTTAGGGTGTAGGTAGGTAATATGTTAGTTGAGGAATCTTATGTTTTGCTCAAATAGATAGTTATGGTTCACTTTATAAACTTAAGTCGGCTATTCACTTATATAAAAACTCCTTGAAATTTTCTTAATCAAAAAGTTTTTTTATTTTAATAACAAATAACTGAATAGATTCCGGACTTTCTAGTTCCAGAATTTCAAATAAAATCGGGAAAAAAATCAAATTATAAAAAAGCAAAACGATTGAAGACAATGAGTTAGAATTTCGTTCAGCTCTGTAGCTCAAAGCTTAAAGCCAAGGAAATTTGGCAAAATTGGTTCATTCACAAATGCAAAA